>BGPR01046646.1:0-11991 GCA_013235015.1 Araneus ventricosus
GTTGAATTTATTTTTCTTCTATAGGAGTAATTGAAGAGACCTCGAAGTAAATATTCATACATTTTTCAATTTAAATCACATGCAAGCATTGAATGCGGAAAGGGAGTAAGAATGTAGTTATTTAAAATATGCTTGAAAATTAACAAGGTTTAGAAAAAAAAGAGCAAAATCAAATAAAATACTGAATTTATAGACATCGGTTTTAAACATAATTAGAGAAAATTCAAATTCTTAAACAGATTGTTTAAGTAGTTGCAAGTACAAAAAGTTACTCTCAATGTGCTGCCCAGATTCAAACCCATGACCCTTCGTTTAGTAGTCAAGCGCATTACGACTATGCCGCTCGACCATAATGTGAAGAGGTACAGGGACATTTAGTTTCTTTCTTTAGCCTCTCACCTTTAATCATGTTAAAATTTTTAATGACAGCTAATTCTGCATTTTCTTCACTGTAGATCTGCATTTTATACATGGGATTATAGCAGATTCAAACTATTGACTTTGGGGGTTCCGTCAACTGCAAAGGAAAGTTTAAAATTTCGTAAGGCATCTTTCGGGTCTTTGGAGCTAATCAGGATCGGAAATTTGGTTTTTATTGATAATTTGCCAGGAGGTTTAATTTTTTGACTGAAAAAAAAATAAAAATTCAATCAAATGAATTAGAAATCAGTTATCAAAAACAAATTAAATGTGTGAAAAAAAAAATGTTGCATGTCTTCGATGAGATACTGAAAATTCTCACAAAATAGCATTTATATTTCTTTTAACAATATCAAACACAAAAAGAACATTTTAAAATTTCTACAGAAGCATATTGAATTTGACGAAACCTGCAAGTAATCCGTAGATACAGTATACCTGCAAATAACGTCTTATCCATAGGTACAGTGTACCTGCAAATAATGTTTTATTCGCAGGTACAGTACATGCAAATAATCACTTCCTTAATTTTAACATAATACAGAATAACCTGAAACTAAATGAGAATTAAGTGCATATTTTCCACAAAACATCATCAGCACCATGTTAAATTTTTGTACTCTGGTATAATAAAAGACACATAAGCAAATTGTATAAATGCCTATGATTCAATTTTCTAATTTTCACCAGTGAATATATATTTTAACACGAAATTCACAAAATATTGCAGTTTCTACAGAAAAACAATCTACAGTTAAATGAGAGCATCTAATGCTTTATCATAAACTGCACATAAATTTAAATAAAAATCTTCTCGTGAATCCTTTCAATAATTATACAGACCTGTAGCTGCCACCTAGTAAGTGCAAAACCATTTCGCATGCTCCTCGTCCAATCATTTCTACACGGACCTTTGGCAATAATCCAACTTCCTCACACTTTTCATATATCATTTTCTTTAATTCCACTGTTACACTTGGCACAATCAGACCCGTATCTAAGAAGAAATTATTTTAAATAAATTACTTTTATTTGCTGCAATTTTATAAAGTTTGGGTGAAAATATAAAAGCACAATGACATTCTGCTATAAGGAAACACTGTGAATAAATGGAAAATATAAACTGATTAAAATGCTGATAGATTTATAGATACCAACAATGTATCAACCACATTCTTTATTCTTATGATGTTACTTAACCTTCCAGCAGGCGTGCATGTGAAAATTTTATGACATATCATGCATTGCATATATATATATATATATATATAGTGTTATTTTACAAAAACAAATGCAACTTCTATTTATGTTATCTGTATTTATTAGCTTAATAGTAAACAAAGATTTTATAAATAAAAATTGCACCTAAATTTCTAAAACAACGATATAAATATGCAATATGATGCACGATGCAAGTGTCTCTTGCATACGCGTGCCCGCTGGAAGGTCAAAATTTCAACTGCAGTGAAATTTTCAAATGCATATCCTTAATTAAAGAATAACAAATATGCTATCACATGATTACTATATAATCAATAAAAATTAAGTCCTTTACTATTAATCTACAATAAAGAACGTCTGTTAGATATAATTGAATAATCAAAACATTAATTTTTTTAATATCTCTTGTTAATCTTAAACTAATCTTTTGTATTTTAAATATGTATATCAAACCAATTAAATTTTCAATTCCATGGAGATGAACAGAGCTTTATGAAATAAAAATTCTCTTATGTTTATCATAGAAAGCTTTGTCTGCAACTTCTCTTGGAAATTTACCCTTTCAAGTTTCATTTTCTGTACACATAGTGCATTAGATTTCAGAAATTTAAAAGCAAAATTTGATTAGACTGTTTTGTCAAAATTTTTTCAGCAAATGCATATAAAAAAAGCATAAAAAATCTTATATGGTAGATAAAAATTACCAAAAAGTAACATTAAATAGTTGTTGACCTTTAGAAAGCTATGAATACTTTCGTTACTAAACTGTGTTCAAATTTGAAATATAAATAAACATGCCAAGATCTGTTTTATGCACAACTGAAGTATGAAATGAAAAGTTTCTCGATAACTTTTTACAATTTTGGTAGCAATTTCACAGGTCAACAAGCTAGTAATAATACAGAGTTCATACTGTATATATGGTAGTAAAATTCAGGAGTTTCTAAGGATTTTTTCAGGAGTACAGTACAGAAAATTCAGGATATAATGTGAAAAAAAAATCAATTGTAGGGGAGAGGGGGATAGTGTGGACAATTTTTATAAAATTGAAAAAAAGTATACTAAATATCAATTCTCCCATCTTTCCCAATTGCGGTGACTCGGAACCTGCGCGGTAGACTCTTTCGTCGCTAAGTAATCCGGATTTCAGCGACTTTCTATCAATATGGAAAAACGGAAATGTAATATTTTTATGTTTTATCATAATTTTATCTTTTGCTCTTCGATTGTACTTTTTCAGGAGACAAAAAGAAATATTAGGATAAAAAACACAATTTTCAGGAGTTTTCAGGGCCCTTAGGTAAAGAAAGCAAAATTCAGGAGTTTTTCAGGAGGAGTACGAACCCTGATAATATATTATTCAGGTTCATGCACCAATTGAAAATAAGTGGTATAGTTTTAGAGAAAAATTCAAAACTGATAAACATATTTTTCAAAACACGATCTATTCGATTTACTATATATCTTAATATTTTTTTAAATATTCAATAAGAGTACGCAAAATTCGAAACACTGAGAAATACTGCAATTCATAAACAGGATAGAGACATATTTTGCATATATTATCTACTTCAAAGATTACAGAAAAAATTCAATCCAGTATCATTACTTCTTTATAAAACAGAATCAACAAAACCTACCTGTAACATACTCTTCAGTATATTTGCATGGCACAGAAATTTGTCTCAAAATAGGAATGTCATTAGAAAGGACGTTTTCATCATGACGATACTTTGTGGGAGTCCTCTTATTGCAATCTACCAATCTGACATGATCAGATTTAGACAAAGCATTAATTTCTTCAAAGACAGCTCTCTTATCAAACAAAGCAAGATTCTTTTCAAAGTCAAAATCTACATCAAGCACTTCACTATCCACAGGAACACTGAAACAAGCATCATCTCGTTCCTTTTGCCACTTCTTGATATCTAACCTCTTGTTGTTCTTCTTCTTTCCATCACCTGAAACAACAGATAATAATGAACTGAAAACAAAACATATAAATGAGTCATTCTAGATCTGAATAAAAAAATATGCAGTCGTATCTTAGACTCCATAAAATATTACTGTTCATAAGGGAATCAAGGAAGGAAGGCTATGCTCTTTTATTTTCTGTAAATGTATTACTTGGGAAAACTTAACAGGATAGAATATTCTTTATGAAAGTAAGAATAAATTAATAAAGGACTGTTGATTCTTCATTAAGTAAAGGATATAGTAGAATAAGTTCTAATGTGTTTAAATTATTCCAATAAAAATTTGTTCCATTCTTCCAATGTGCCACCTGATGATTGAACTCTAGAGAAAGAAAAACTAGGGATGTTCATCAGAGAGGAAGAAGGAGAGGTTAAGCATAGTTGACATAGGATGACAGCTGGCAACATGTTTCACTCGGAGTGTTATGACATTTATTATTTTGTCGCAATGTATGTGTCCATGTGTATCTAATGATGTTCATCCAGAATTTTAAAAAAAGAAGCATGGTGAATTCTGATTTACCGATGTTCGTGACAAATAGAGTACACCATGCAGAATAGACCACATTACAAGAGTCTCATGCACCAAACCTCACAAGGAGGTCCATCCAATCATCAGAGATGGGACCATTAACCAGCCTCACTACCATTATTGTGCCTCCAGGGGAACTGAGAACCTGCTTACTTATATGGCAATTTTTCATCCTAACACTTGAGATGGGGCCCAGCAGATAATTTAAAGCAATAAAATAAATATGTTGCAGAATACAATTGAAAATCAAATTGTAACAACATATAATGCAATCTTCTGACCTATTTTATAATGCATAATACAATCTTGTGATGCCATTTTAATACAAATGCAAGTAAATTTTACTTAACGACATCAATAAAATACATCAACATAAAAAGATTTTCAACTTGACAGTTTCAGCTGAATATATACGATTTTCTGAAATCTGAAATGATTAATGATGTTACCAAAAGATTGAGGGAGGGCAGAAAGAGATATGCATTTATTTACATATGTTGACAATTTCAAAATAAATTTAAATTTCCAATGGTCAATTTCTAAATTTTATTTCTTTTACTTATTTCACAGAATAAAATCTTATTATTTAAATCCAAGGAAATGAAATTTCTAAATTTTAAAAATGTAATTTCATAAGTAAAACAGCTTTAGGTTAAGAATTCTATAAATATTAATCAGCTAAAGCAAGTTCAGGCACTTAATTATGCTGATACCAAATAGTATTTTAAACACTTAAAAAGCACTTACCTTTCTTTTTCTGATTGTCTTCAATTAATGGTGAATTTGTAGTTATTTCATTTTTGGTAGGAGGAGCACAATCATTTACCATGCTTGTGAAATGGTCCTTTTTCTCAGTTTTCACTGTTGATTCAATTAGCTTCAGATTTTTAATATCTAGTGTGCTATAATGAAAGTTGATTTTGATTAAGAAAATACTGAGAAACAAACATACATAATGCATGCATAAAACTTAGACCAATAAAAAAATTAATTATTTTATTTATCTTCAAAATAAATCAGAACCTTGCCAACTTTTAAATAAAAATACTCATATAATAGCAGTCTTTAGAGAACTAATAATTTAAGTCAAACTCTCAGCATTCACTTTTAAACATACAATAATACAATGAATTAACCATTTGTATAAACAGAATTCCTACTAATTTCTCATTTGAAAAAACTTTAATATTTAAAAATTATCTTTTTAGAATCTAAATTGATTGAATGATAAATTCATTTAAAATACAACAGATGGAAAAAGGCTAATAAAATATCTTTACTTCAGCATAATTGATCATACACTCAAATCATAATACATTATTTAGAAAAACCAGAAAATCACCCGTCATGGTATGACGGGTGCAAATTGTCTCTTCATTCGAGAGATTTCCCATCAAATTTGAAGTGTTTAAATAGATATATATGCGAGATAAATGTTTAACATTGATTGAAAACAAATAAAATAAACAATGTTTTATGACAGGAAATATTTTATTATTTACATATTTCTTTATTCAAAAAAACCTCTTTATAAACAACATTCTGTGTGATCGTTGTTTAATAATTTTCCTTGAACTTTAGATGTCTAATCATAACAAAGCAGTTCCCTTCTTGTCAAACATTGCCAAAAAATACTATTAAATTATATCATCACAAATACAATAAATAATTGACGAGATTATCAATTATTTATTGCAATAATGATCATCAGATGCATCGTCCAAACTATATCACGCGCATGATATACCATTGACGTGATTTACTACTTTCTATTAAAAAACGGAAATTAATTTGAAATATATGATTAATATAATTTAAAATTTCTCGGGAGCTATTGATCATAGCGAGATAAATTTTATATCAATCAATAGCAAATTTTAATTCACTGTTTTAGAGATATTAAATTTGAAATTAGATTCACAATTACTTTTTTAAATTTAAAATTACTGAAATTTAGATGCTCTAACAATGAAATAATGCTGTTTAACGTCTCACAGTGCTATGGCACAAATTTTATTGTTGCTGATCTCAGAGCGTTACCAGATCAATGAGAGACAGATCTGGGCTATTATATTAGTAATAAAGAGGAATAAGTCTTAAAAATCTAGATACATAAGAGTTTCATCAGAAGTCTCTAGAACATTGAAATGTATACCAGCATCAAAATTTCCAGTGGCAATACCCATTTTTTTAAAATTGCCACATTTTAAAACTGAATCAACATTCTTTTTCAGAATACTAAAGTTCATATCTTTAGATCAAGTTGTTTCAGAATTATCAGTGCAAAACATGAAAATAGTTTCATAGGCTTAATTATCAGTATGAAACATGAAGATATAGTTTCATAGGCTTTAATTTACATCACCCAAAATAATGTCCAAATTAAGCTATAATTATGTATCCTGCTAAAACTAAGAATTCCATACATAATTAAATTAAAACAAGAATTTCAATTTTAAAGCAATTTTCAGTATGTGTCCAGTATGCTAAGTATAAAATTTCCTAGTTAAAAATTATAACAGTGATTACTACTGACAATTTTATGAAAATCATTTAATATATCTATGCCAAATTTCAGTTCATTCTCGCTTTAAGCTTGACTGTATTAAATTTGTAACTGTTTTTACAAAGTTTTGAGTAAAAACTGAGATACTATTTTTTTCCTTCAAAATTGTCTGGAGCAATTCACTGTATGCGGAAAGAAAAAATAATAAAGGGAAGGGTTTTCCATCCCCTACCCCAAATGAGAATTACTTGATGATAAATAATAATATTTAGGATATAAACCAAGAAAACTTAATTCCACTAGCATTTTCTTAGATTTTAATTTTATTATATTTTTCATATGTACAATCATAATAAATGTAATTGTTGACACAATATAACCATATATCACAGGTTCAGTAGAGAAAAGATTAAAACTAAAAATAATCTTTTTCTTGTCATCAACATATAATAAATAAAATATAATTTTCTTACATTCAGACATGACACAGGCTTGGAACAGAAAAAGCTGAACTTCATAATAATAAATTGTGCCAAACATAAATACCGAAAAATAAGATAAGTATGATTAATTGAACAATAAAACAAATAAATTTCTACAAAAAGTGCTTGAGATATTAAAAATATTGAGGAATTGCTGTATAAAAGAAAATTAAGAATGATAAAATCTGATGCCAAAAAAGCTGAAATCCATGTTTCCGCGGAAATGTGTCATGTCTGTACATTATTTATGTCACCTTGTAACTAGCACCCATTCAAAACTGAATTTTCCTACAAATCATTTTTACACTTATCATTGCTATCTCATGCTCCTGATGTAACTATATATATATAAATGTTATTGAAAGTTTATTTAGTCACTTTTTATCTGCATAATTAAAAATAGGAAATTGAAAACAAATTTTATCCACATAGATGACATACCTTAAAGTCACCTCCTTGACTTCACATTTCACATTATTTCTGCTGACATTAATTAAAGATATAGTCTGGTTCTCTCCATCTACATTTGAAATTTCACCTTCAAAAACACCAAGAACATCTCCACAATCTACAGAAATAATGCTTCCAACCCACATTGCAGACATAGTAGCATCTAAAGTAAAGAATACATTTATTATGAATCAATTCAAGACTTCAATACTAAACTATTAAACAATTCAGATAACTTCTTTTATAATAAAGAAAATAATTCAAAAAATAAATCAACAAAAATGATGAGTATGAAAATGAACTTTAATCATTAGTTACAAGGCTTCTATTCCATGAGATTTTTTACTTTCTCATATACGAAGTATACAAAGAGAAAGTATTGTAATCGTCAAAAAATTCAAACTCGAGATTTTGACGAATCTCCACATTTCAGACCTCCCTGAATACGAAAAACACAATTTTAGAATCATGTTTGTCTGTCTGTCTGTGAACATGATAACTCGAAAACTATTAGAGCTACGAGGATGAAATTTGGTATGTGGACTTTACGTACAATTTGCAGGTTTCTATCAATTTTTGGACAAAATCTGTCAATGGGAAGTGTGTCTGTCTGTGTTAATGTGAATGTGATAACTCACAAACTTGAATAGGTATATAGATAAAATTTGGTACACAGTTTCATCATCAAGAATGTAGGCCCATAAAAAATTTGGGGCCAAATCCGTCAACAGGTTGACTGTCTGTCGGTCTGTATAATCACATACTTGTTTACTTTTGAAACAAATTCTGTATCTTCATGCGCATGCGTACTGGTAGCAATCCCTCTGCACGTGGAAGGATTACATCACTTTGTCCTTGAGCCAGAAAGATTTGGAACTGTGTGAGATGCGATGTGTGAATAAGCTTTAATTAACTTATAAGCTAGAGACAAATTAATAGTATGAGAAAAGTTATATATTATACAAAAAAAAAGCATATATTACACCGAATAAAAGAACTCTGAATATGATTCTAATATATTTAGAAGTAATTGATATATTTCATCAGAATTCACACTCTTCATTTATATAACAGACCTTTTTAACTTCCAACTGTACCAAATTTAAATTAATGATCATAGCATGAGATCAGCCTTTCTACCAAAGATCATGAAAAAAAATTTTTAATCTATTTCCCATCATGATGTTGTTTTCTTTCATGAAGATGTGCTTTATGTCACTACTTAGTGATCTTGTGTCCAACAAACTGTTAGATAGCTGCTGTGACTACAAGGAACAGGGCGGTGTTCTGTCACTACTTAGTGCAATTTCCAAAATCAGTAAGATGTCAATGTTCTCTTGCAATATTGTGAACTAGAAAGTTGACATCTGTTTTTGAAACAGAGCTTGTGCACTGGAATGGACACTGGACATTTTTTTTTTTTTTTAAATTTAAAAGGGTTCAGGGGTCATCCTTGTCATCTGATCATGGTTCAAAATAATGAGGTCGGTCCCAAAATAGCCCTCGTGTAACTTCAAAACATCACCTAAATTTGATATTTTTCATAGAGAGTGGTAACTTTATCCGGACAAAATTAAAATCTGTCAAAATGGATTATAAGGCATATGTTTCAAAATCAAAAAATAAATAAAAAACTCATATTCGAATAAATACTTCAAATGTGTTACAAATGGATTTAAGTAAAAGAAAATAATTTTTCGACATTCCGATTGAAAACAATTTGACAATCTTTTCAGTGATGAAAGAATATTTACCACAAAATGAATTCTAGCATACATGCAATTACTAAATCGATCGATTAATAATAATGTAATTGTACAAAAACATTTAAAATTTTGGAATCAATCGCGTTTTGGAAAACTGTAAAAAATAAATTTTTCATTTATTCTCAACAGTGGAATAGGGTAGATGCTCCAGTTTTGGCCACCTTAAGAGAAAATTTGAAATGGAAATTTCACACTGGCTGACTGTTTAAAGCATATTAAATCATACTTAAACTATTCTTTAGCAAATTTTATTGACTTTCTGCTAGTTATAAAATTTTTCTGAAGAATATTTTAGATTTAGAGTTATGAATTTCTAAATAAATTAACCCAATCTGCACCAGTTTTGGCCACCTCTATGCAACAGTTTTGGCCCCACTGATAAAATATTTTTAACAGACATTTTATGAATTTTAAGTAAAAATAAATCATTTTGATGCAATATATATTTTAATACATTATTTTCTGTTATTTTAAATGTGATTTTTTTATGAATTCATAAAGATATGTAATAAAATTTACTTCAGCTGATTTTAGCTGCAGATTTCAGTTTAAAAACAAAAAAAGAAACAAGAATGCAGAAAACAATTTAATTTGGTTGATAAAATACAAACTATAATTTAATTTGGATGATAAAATACAAACTACATATACTCGCATATTTTTTTATCTAAAATATGAAACAAAAAATGGGGAGAGGAATAAACTTGCATTGCAAAAGCATAGATTTTTTTTAAAAATCTTACAAATCAAGAATTTGCATTATTATACTCACTAACAATATCCACAAATATGTATTTTTATAATTTTTAATTGCAACATTAATCAAATTCATTTTTAAAATTAGAGCAATCCATGGATATAAAACAATATTCCTCATCACTCGAGTCAGGTTCCTCAAGTTGAAATTTTCTAACATAAATGCGAGGTAAACATTCAAAATGGAGATGTTTTTGACATTCCATTTTGAATGGCCTTAACTGCATTAGTAACTTTAGATGGTGAGTACCAAAATCTTTTTATGGAAATGCTACCTGCTTTCTTATTTTTAACTGCAGCCATTACTATGTAAAATTAAAACTAAATCAGTTACTTTTAATTTAGAAACAAATTAAATCAATTACTTTTATTTCAGAAACAAAGCTATATCAGTTACTTTTCATTTTAGAATCAAAACTAAATTAGTTGATTTTATTTCATCCCGATATTCTTAAATTTATGTAATGGTTCAAAACACAATAATGAAGTTATGTGGTAATAACTGGAACATGTAGTGTTCCACTTTTGGCCACCTGTATGGCCAAAATTGGCACATATAATAAATTTAAAGTACCAGTTTTGCCCACCACCTATTTAATCTTAAAAATAATTCATTTTGATCTGAAATCAGAATAAAAAGTAAGTTTACCTCATAAACCCTAAAGGTAATTAGTTTTAGATTAATCATTTAATTCTGAGAGCGATGATGAAAAACTGCAAATACTTGTTCCTTAAACAAAAACCTTAACAGTTGTGAGTATAAAATACATGATCATGCATTTGATTTTTTTTTACAAGTCATATGTTTGAGAAAAATGAACCAATAGATTGAAAATAGTAAAATAAGGATTGTTTAAAGTATTGGAATGCTTCTTATTAGTTAATTTGAAATTACTGGTTAATTATTGGAAAAACAGATCCAATGTGGCCAAAACTGGACCATCTACCCTACAACAAAAAGCTGCAATACAAAATTATATTGTTGAAATAAAAAAATTATGAAAAAGGAAACTACAATTCAAGTAGCAGACGAAACATGTAAATAACAATCAGAAAAGATATTTCAAACAAATTTTCAAAAGATCCAACGTCAGCAAATACGCGGTATATGAAACTAATACAAAAACAGAACAAACTAAATTATATAAGGATAATAAAATAATGCCGAGTTGACAGTTATATCTACCACAAAAAAAGTAGTTTACACAGTAAATGTCATACTAAATTAATCTATCGAACTTCCAAAACAGAAAATATAAGCTGTACAGTAATATTTATGAGAACGTCAAAATTCGCAAAATTATAACGCAACACAACAATAATTTGTAAGAAAAGTGGTAGTTATTATTCAAGTGATAACGATAAATCACAACAATTTTCATACGGAATAATCTTCTTATTAAATCACCGCTATTCTATGTTCAAATAAAGACATTAGTTTCCGAAATTTTTCAAAATGCTTTCTAAATAAAAATTTCAAGAAGAAAACAAAGCACAAATATTTCAAACTAACTGAAAAATTCATTGATCAGAGAAGAGTGCAACTCAACACAGCTTGGCTTATTATGTGTTGTGTTTGTTTGTATTGTAATAGAAAGATCGAGTTCATTTGGCTTGTCAGTGTTATTACTTATTAAAACCCTCTTCAGTAGTTGATATATACTTTTTTAATTAATTGTATTTGTGATATTTTTCGTACAATTAAATTATAGTATACTATTTCTCGATATTATTGAGCAAAGAGGAAAAAAAATTGCATATCGTTTGCAATAGTGAATCTGTACAGTTTTGAAGTTTCTTAGTCGCCATAGCATTGCTAAGAACTCTGTAATTTTTTTTTAATTTTAGGTATCTCTTATCCTCCAAATTGATACAACATTAT
>BGPR01046647.1:0-11991 GCA_013235015.1 Araneus ventricosus
GCCTGATAAACATCAGGTTTAAGAAACGAAAAGAGACTTTTTCCTTGATTATTTCATTTTGAGTACATTATATTTTCCACAAATACAAATTAAGTGGATATGAATCGGAATTAAAATACCTATAGCTTCACTTAGTGGTTAGCTTTAACAAAATAATTAGTATATGAGCATATAGTTATAATGCATTTAGATCGATTTCCATATATATGGTTGAAAATATATTATCAGTCATTACATTCATATTTTTGAAAATAGTAGTCATATATCATCTTATTAGATTTCATTACATTCATTTGTTGAAAATATGAATTTATCGATCATTACATTCACTTGTTTGATAAAATATGTTATCAGTCATTTAGCTGAAATATACATAGTCATTTCATATATGACATCAGTCATTACATTCTATATATGTTATCAGGGTCACTACCTTCTATATACTACAGTCATTACCTTCTCTATATATTATCAGTCACAGCATTTTAAAATACGTAATAATTTAATTCAGAATCAGACTTTCATTGTAAAAAAAATCTGTTAAGTGAATTAGCTATTATAGATTATATTCTTTGTATTTAATTTAATTATCTTTAGTTAACTAAGAGCTTCACATATCATTTCACTATTAATTTGAGCAATAAAATAAAACGTGCATTGATTTCTGAGCAGGTATATCTTGACAAAAAATATTTCTGAATCTTTTCCTTCCTTGCGCTTCCGACTTCCTTCTAGCTTTGTTAACACATTTATTAGTGTCTCTAATATTCCAATTAAGAAATATATATCAACTAAAAAATCAATATTTTGCAAAACAAATCTAACGAGAAACGGAAACTAACAAAAGAGACATGCCTTTCTTTGTTATTTGTAGGATTCAAAACTGCAAAGAATAGAAGTAACAAATCAAGTTAAGGGAACGTGATAGGACCTTACTTTCTTCTGACAACAGTGGAAAAGTATATATGTCCAAATCAACTCTATTACTACGATTCAAGTCAGTATATTCCCTTCATAATTAAATGATACGCCTAATATAGCATTACATTTGAAATAGATTCACATCATATTTGCTTTTGTAAAAAAAACTTCCTGGTCTGTCGCCTCCACCTTATTGTTTTCTATTTCCTCTTGCTCAGAATTTCAGATGCACTTATCATTTCTCTTATTCCATGAGCAAGCATACATGCCATACCGATTCATGTTGCAGCAAACAGTCCATAGTTCAGTCTAGACAATCCAAAGAGAGCTTTCTTTTATTCTATCATATATCGTTAGAGAATTTCTTTTTCTGTGTAGGAAAAGCCAGAACTTTCTCTTTTCCGCAAGTATTTTCTACGGGCGTCTCCACAGATATAGTTCCTAACACTTAGGATTATGAACTACATGGTTCCTTAAAATCATTCAGGGATATAAGGTTATAAAAGAGTGAAAGTTTTACGGAATACACTTACTGTGAGATTTCGATTGAAGGCACTATATGACACAGAAGTGCATCACAGTGAAAGCATGTGTGTTTTATCATATTTATTTTGCTACTAGAGAAATCCTCCAGTTCATTGTTTTCATAAACTTTTTATCTTTTAACTGAAAACAATTTAGTTTTGTCTTCATAAAATAGTTGGGATCTATTAACTGGCATTTCGTAATGTGTGAAACCAAGTACCCATTCAGTTATAGCCACTTTACTTTTTCACATTGTATAGAATCCCAGATTGCATTGTTTTCATTTTATAGAATACTAGATATATTAAAATGCCATGCTTTGTATAAATGCTAGGAGTCGAATCTCTCCTTGGAAGGATTGCACATCAGCAGATATCATTTCAAGATCTACTCTATTTGTGGACTTGTCTGCGCTCAATCTGCTCTGTGAGTTAAATATCCTCACAGTGTGAGGCCTGAAATTCTGGAGAGTTGGAATACTGTATGTATAATAAATGTATATTTGGCTCAAGGTTCATCAAGTGATTCGCTTTTAAAATGGTCATTGTGTAACTTTAAAATTAATCTTACCTCAGCATAGAATACAAATAAAATTTCACATTATCACTTTTATAGATAGAAAATGTGTATTCATTCTGTCAAATTATTGTAATCCAGCAGTGGAAAAATTAGATATCTGGAAGGAGGAATTCGAGTGGAATACATCTTCCCTCCAATATATTGCTAACTTGATACTTTCTTGCTCTAAATTCACTCCCGCAAGATGTTTACTCATCAGCAGTCTAAAGAAGAACAATTTAGCATGGCCTCCATATTTGGTCCAGAACAAAACCTGTTTAGCCTTTTTGTGAATTTATCGATAACATTTCCCCAAAATTTTATAGACTATAAATTTTGTGTCTATTTGCTGGCATTTACAATTTTTTTCTTACTACTTTTATTTATTTTTTGTACTTTACAATTTTTGGAATTCAATTTTTTTTTCGTATACATTTGGATCAAACCCTTTTGTTTTGATACCTGTGAGGAAATCTATGTGTTTTTATATGTTATGTAATATTTTGTGTATTTGTGTGCTTTTTTTATGATATTTGAATGCTTTATTCTTTTTTAATTTTTCCCTACCTTGTACAGCTTTTACTCCATTTCTCGTTATTATCCATTTTTTGTGTATATGTGACCGGTTATTTTGCATCATTCCTTAAAATTTGAATATGTTTCGGTTTCTATTCCCCATATTTATTCACTTCATTGCTTAAAACCATTCTTGTGTTCGTATGGATGTGACCAATTTATTGCATATTTGTTTCTCTTTTCCCCTTTTCTGTTTTTAATTTGCATTTGTATCATTTAATTTGAAGCTTCCTTCACCCCTTTTCTGAGTATTTTACTTACTTCTGCAAGCCTTGTGTTGTACTTGTTGGTGCACAAGGAGTTTTTTCTGAAGAGAATGTAAAAATAAAATGGTAACGTTCATTAAACAAAAATTTTTTCTATATATTATGTTCAATATTTTTCATCTTAACATTATTAAATAAACGGTATTTCCTATCTGTTCAATCAAATTTTAAAGAAAATGCATCTACAAGAAGATGTCACAAATGCGTGTAAATTGTTAGCCTCTTCCTCATTAATGTAGAAGGACAAAGAAGATAGTAAAAAGTAGATTTATTTTTCCATATTAGGAAAAATAATTTATCGTTATTTTAATAGTCGATTGTTAAAAATATAAAGGGAAAACATTTTGAAAACGCATACTGAGCAGAAAGAGAAATTCGCTTCAATAGAAAAGCGAAGAGCGATAAATAATGAAAATGAAGGGAATTAGTTGTTGAAGGTAGAAGAAGAGGAATTCGAAAAAGAAACAAGAAAAGTGTCAATTCGTAGTTTTCCCAATGATGAGGGATTTGATGGTAATTCTGCAGATCGGGACACGCCATTTCCTCCTTATATAGATGGAGGAAAAGGCGTGTCCAGACCTTCTATATCTGGATCTCCATTTTTCTAGCATGAACACGAAATGAATTTGAGCACATATTCAAGCTAGTTTGCGTTGTGTCTTCAATAGCCCGTGTATCGGCACCATACGAGCATCCGATTTTAATTGTTCTTTGTCGTTTTATTTTGCCATATGCTTTTAGATTTTTACCATCTGGTTGCCGCAGCTTAGCCAAATATGACTCTTGTGCCATTAAAAAATAAACACCCAACAAACCATCGATGGTTCTTGGATATATATAGAAAGTATAGAAATACAAATACAAATAGAAAGTATTATAATAGTCGAAATATTCGATCTCCATATTTTGATGAATCTTCCCGTTTTAGACCTTCCTAAGTCCCGAAAACCCATTTTTGGAAATATATTTGGTTGCGGTAAATTTGTTCCCACAACTAAAAAGGTCAGTAAATTAGAAGGATGAAATTTGATATGTGGTCTTGGCACATAAATTCTAGATTTCTATCAATCTTTTACTTTGTACGGTGAGTTTATTTTCCTGTTCGTCTGTCAGATTTCATGTAAACACTATAATTCAAAAACGCAAAGGGCTTAGATGAAAGAAATTTAGCATATAGTTTTATCATCAAAATTGTAGAGGTGCATCATATTTTGGACCAAATCTTTCAGCAGGTTGGCTCTGTATCAAATTTTGGACATAATCGATCGAACGCAAGACCTCCAAAATACATACTGGGTTTACTTCATTGTACTAGAAATCACCAAACGTGTCGTATGTGTGAGTATAAACCGTGGGCCTGTTGGGTCTTCCCGGTTCGTAACTCGCTTTCAGATTTCGGCACACCTCTGTTAAGATGGACATTTCCGGTCAGACCTTTCCACACCATTTGGAGCGCGTCTCACCAGACAGTTTCATTTTCAGCCCTTCCCATTTAGGTGGGTCATCCATCGAGGCTCCATACAAACGACACAGCCAGCCACTTCAGTCTCTCAAGGCTACCCTCTTTCTCGAGAGAGCTACACTCCCCCTCCGCCATTTTGTGGTTTTCGCTTTTGGGAGAGAGGCTCGCTGTTCCTTACCCACGATCGTATTTCAGTTTTATGGCCTAGAATGCCGAATGGGAAACGGGACCGGATGAAAATCCAAACATTTTGAATACACCGCGCCAGTTCTCATCGGATTTTGGCATTGACGACGAGTTTTGGAACAACGGCATCCAAATTGTGTGGAACGGAGCTCCCGTGAATATCCAGCTTTATACGCCACGGGGATACTGACTCTAATAAAGGAATAATAGTGCGCGCCATATTGTGTAAGTACAAGAGAAAGTCAAAGGTCGATCACTCCCACTGGTTTGAAGCAACAATAGGTTTCCTCACCATAATTGAGGTTACTACAAATGAATAACTAATGGATTTATTTGTATTTACATATAATGAACACTCAGTGAGGAAAAGTCGACAGATATTACGAAGCAAAGGAGTGAATAAAGTTTTCAAATGACTGCAATGTCTGCTGTAGTTCTACAAACCCAATGGTCAATCCACCACTTCCTATCTGAAACACTGATAAGTCAGTTATAGTGTCAATATTTAAGTGATTTATTCTTCGTGTGAAAATGTTAGCCACCATATAGAAGGCCCACTTTTCAAAATAAATAAACCCAATAATGTTTTATAATAGGAATAGGCTTAATTGAAGATTTAATTAATTTTAAGTGATTTCATTGAGTAATGTCATGAAAATTATACAGCCTATTTACTCTGTAAGAGACAAAAAAATCTGTTTTTGTTTTATTATATGGATTACAATATTATTTTTATTTACAAATAATACGAATAAAAATATTAACACTTTTTTTATATTTTTCTTATTAGTATGTTAATTATTTCTCACCTTGATTTTTTCAGAACTTCTCTTACCTTCAGTTACAAAGTTAATTATGAAATAACAGATAATGTCATGTTTCTATATAGAATATTAATACAACTATTTTAGTTTCCTCTACGTATCAAAAATAACAGCCGTCGAATTTTTCGATACAAAGATTAAATGTGACATTTGACCACTAACTGAGTGGCATGTTTTTGTGCACCACCCTAATCACTGAGTGTTTCTTTTGACATTTTGATACATGTTTTAGACATATCGGCCAATTTTAGGAACCGGTTATTATTTTTATTTTATTAGAATGTTTTTCCTGTACCTATATGTAATAAACAAATGACTCTCACCTTGAATACATATCTCTTGAGTTTAAGTGCCAAACTTCCTAAGTTCAAACTTCCTTCCTACCTAGTTGACACTAAAAAATTTAGAAGTTTTCTGATATGAGAAAGACGTATAAAAAGTTTTCTGTAATGTTATAAATTAACTTCAGAAATAAATTGAAAATTTCTGCGAATTAATTTGGGCGCACCATCTTTAAACTCATACGCTTTCTTGTAATATTATTCCTACCAAGCTCTGGCAATAATTTGAATGCAGTATACTACAGAAATGAAAAGCTAAATTGTCTTTGAACCACATTAAGATATTGTGCATCACCCAAATATATTATCTACAATGAAAATGAAGTTGGAATCTCACAATGACCTAGAAATTATATGCATTTTTCACATGCACCAATTCTCTTGAAGATGTTAGGTAATCGGATAGGTGTTGGGTTATAGAGAGAATTGCCAGAAAGAATTAACAGTGGAAAACTACTTTTTCACTGTAACATATTTCCTTTAAGGAAGAAAAATACTAGATTCATTTGAATTGATAGGCTTTGATAAAAGAAATTTGATATGATTGTATTTTTATTATATAATCATTTAAAACTTCATACTTTAGCAATACATTTATGTCGCCTGTTTTACGGATTTTGAAAAGTATTCTTAATTAAGCAATGAAATATTAATAAATTAACGGATACAATTTTTTTAAATCAGTGCCTTTTAGTTTCTTTTTCGAATTTTGTTTCACAAACTTTTTCATGTATATAACAGAGCTATATCATGTGATGGCTTGCGTAATCCCATTTGATGTAACATATTTAAACACAAGTCCGAGAGCCAAGGATTCATTATAAAGGGGAAATGTGAATTTGTTGTAGGATAAAGCGATATTGGAGCACCTAGAGTGTACCTGCGGCAGAAGTCTGAATTAGCTCCAGGGGTGCAGTGGAGCCGGAACGCACCGGAACAGCATTCCTGCACTGCTTTTTTTCCCCAGAGAAATAAATAAGGAAAAAATTGTTAAAATGTCCTTAAAACAGCGCGACTTTTGTCTCCCAGGTTAGAGCATTCCGGCACTGCTATTAGAACGTTCCGGCATTGCTATTAGAACGTTCCGGCACTGCTATTAGAACATTCTGGCACTGCTTATTTTACGACTACATCACTGATTAGCTCCAATATAAGAGAGTAGATTGTCTTCCTGTTTGACTTTTTGGGGAAACTGGAAGACATTTATGTTTCACTTGGAGGAAACTCTCTAGTAGCGAGCACGACCGTAGTGAGCAACTCGTTTCTAATGCGCGCATCACACACACTCCACTCTTCTTTGAAATAATGTTAGTTTAGGAGCACTGTAGAAGAATAGGACTCATAACCTTCTTCCTCTCATTCATGCAATGCCTTAACCACTACACCATCGGTGCAATATGTGCTGAAGTTTCGTTTTTTCTCTTATGTTACTAAGTGGTGTTTCCCATCTGTACAAGAAAAACACTAATTATGCGCCCTTTTTCAAACATATACTCTCCAAGCAGTATATATTAAGGGATATCTTCATTACAAATTTTCCTCACGTTCTATTAGAACAGGTTACACTCGCATAAGCTGAAGTAACATCACTTAATCAATTAACTAACACATAACTTAACCTACTAGGGTTTCATTAATAAGCGTCTTTCCGTAAGGCAAGATACTTCGTTATTAGTCATGTTAAAAGCGTTAGTAAAGATATCCATTTCCTCGGAGCCATAAGAATTCTACCATTTCTTTCTAAGTAATGGACCGTTGCTTTTGAATGTCCCTCAGATGTGCTAAGATCTTCAGATTCCTGTCACAAGCGAGTGCTTTCAGCGCATCAGCTGTCAGAAGATTCCTTTGCTTCATTTGCTTTGAAAGCACCGGTAATTATCTGTCACAGCATTCCTTCTGGCTATCTGCTTCGAAGTAGAATTTGTTCTGAAGACGCATTTCTATCGGATTTGATCAATATTGAACTGTGGTTACGGGTTATTTTGGTGCTGAATTAGTGGTGGTGTTCAATAATTTTCAAACGTAAAATAAGATGTATATAGGGATATTCTTTTCTCCTTTCCAGATAAGGAGAAGGTTATGTATGAGCTGCAGTAGTACTTATAATCGTGATTAAGCTAAGGAATAATATTTATTTTAATTTGCAATTTTTATCATTCACATGTTAGCATAAGCTTATTTAATGATAAATATGGAAAATAAATCACACAACAAGAATTGATCTCTAAAAAGGCATAAGAGATTTTCTTTAATATCCATGGCATAAAGCTTGCTTATTTTTTGTTCAACTGCCCTTAGGATGACTAATATTTTTTTTAATTTAAAAATAATTTGTTTCCACAATATTATCTACTTAGAAATTTTTCGTCCCTAATTCATTCTAAGGATATAAATAGAATAATTGAATGAATAAATAATAAACATGCTCTTTAGAATTTTAAATCATCAACAAGCTTAAAGTAGAAAGAAAATGCATATTCTTTCCTATACTTTCTTATAATTTTCCTCATAAGGATGTTCTATTTAACACGGTGTTATAAACAATTTTACCAATGTGTTACGCTATCAAAGCTCTCAAGTAACATTTATAAAATTCCATGAAATGTATTCACTAATAACTTCGCAAATGAGAGTTTCTCTCTTTTTTTTTCATAATTTTGATGTTTTCCAGGCATAACTTCGGCAACTTTAATTCCAGCAAAATTATTTATGCGCCATTTTAGACTAAAAATGTATTCGTTCATTTATAAAAATTTGATCGTTCTGCTATTTAATATTTTCATGATTTTTAAAAATATTTATGTATATATATGTTTAACACTTTCACTAATTAACGCCTTCCTAATATTAAAAACGCTACTCAAAATTTAATTCGTAAAATTAGTTCTACTTAAGCTTTAGCACACAAGTAACTGTCACTTTAACTCTCTTAAATCCGGTTTCAACCGCTCTAACGCTCTCGGGGATTCCCCTCTTTTACAATATTACTTAATCTCGCTGCGATGGTGCAACTTCCCCTCTTCAAAATCATGTAACCTTCCTACCAGACGCCCGCTTGGGCGTGGCTTGTTTCTTTGTCGCCTGTGACTACGCGCTTTGCGTCTATATTTTTTAATCATGCCTTGATATCATTCCTAAATACTTAAAATGATCTGAAATCTATAAAGTGAATTAAATAAACTAATTTTTATTTCAAGAACTGCCTGTTTATTAAGATGTGTACTCAACACTTCACCTAATGAAATATCTTATATATATATATATATATACTAATTAATACTAATAATTTAATACTAATTTTTTATGTTTGTATGTACAATTTTTACTGTGTATATAAATTAATACTTTTGATATTAATATATATACATATCGAAAATTGTACACGAGCAATTTTATTTTATAATTTTTCTGTCCAGAATGGAGTTCACTGTAACTAAAAAGGACAAACAGAATAAATAATTCAAAAATAAGTTTAAAAAAGCTCTGAAACTTAAGATGAATTCAGAATTCCCATACATCGTGAATGGTAGCGAGTATGTAAAATATATCTTTGCAAACGAAGAACCCTTTTTTTTCATATTGCTGTTTACAGTTTATAAACATTGATTATTGTTTAGCAACGGATTCGGAAACCCTCCGCGCTTTTGCGCAGGCGCCGGGCGGAGTTATTTTCATCAAAATAGGGGGAAAGTGAAGAATGGAAGGGTGATGCTTACATTTTACTGAGCGTGATCTAACAAAGAACTCCGGAAATGCGCTCATATGACTCATTGCCTGACACCCCTTTCCGGTGTAAAATCGTCCCAAAGTGGTAGTTTTGGAATCCGTTGCTGAACAGTATTTGCATATAAGAAGTACGTGCCGTTTTGTAAGATTTGATCTGAAATTTAAAAATTCGCAACTTTGTTGTAAAGACCACCACCAAATTTGCTGCATTTTGGTTCTTGAGGTTTTGAGTAGAAATTATAATGTACACACTACACACTGAGAGATAGAGATGTACACAAACAGATGTACACACTTATTCCAAAAATAGCTTTTGTTTTATATTTGAATATCGAGAAATTCAGAATTCTTAGCTAACCGTAGGACAGTTATTTTCATTCTGTTTCAAGTACGTTTAGAATAAAGTTATTATTTTTCCTTCTTTCTTTTATTCGATTTCTCTCTGAAGTGTCACCAAATATGAGTGAACGCAAAACTATAATAAAAAAATAAATTACCAGGGAATGTTATTTCTTCTCTCGTATTGCCCGTTTTATGCAGCATCTCGTCATCTTTCCGTCCACAGCTATAAACTTTAATGTCTTGAAAACTTTTCGCCCTTAGTTAAACATATTTGAAAATACCATTTGAACCTTACCTCGAGGCTAATGGGCGAAATGTCTCATCTATGAAGCTCATGGCCTGAGACGGGTTTTTTTTATTTCGATTTTTTTAGACTTAAGATTTTCAACAGCAGTTTATTGATTATTCTACATTTCTCAAGTGTTTTGTGGTAGCTGGTTTCTACAGCAAATTTTCAAAAACTTCTTCCTTGTTACGAATAATTTTATCAGGCATTTATATAAAATATCTTGAAATGATCTCCTGTGTAACTCTTCGGTAAAATATATAATAATATCCGTTACTATATTGGTATCAAGCTAATTGAGATGTGATGTTTCTTCTACCATTAAAATTTTCAAGTGAAATTTATTGATTTCTTCTGTATCACTCGTTTCTTGTAGATGTTTTGCGTTTTTCTGTTTTTTGAAGAAGTTTTTGTTATATCTATTTCTTTAGAAATTGTTTTTCAACTTATTGTTTTACGGAATACTATGAACTGCAGATCATCTGGATCATGGCTTTAAAGTAGTTAAATTAGTTTTAAATAATAACTAGAGTTTGCTTTCTGTTTAGTTCGAACTATTTAAGGTATGTGACCACCTTTGATTTAGGGTTGGGTGATACTGTATCAACTTGATACTTTCTATCAGGTGTATCAGATCAGTATCAGATACACCTAAATGATACAGACCAAAAGTATCAGGTACTCGGTATCAGTTCTCGGACTTGAATGGTAACGACAAGTAATCGCTTCCGTCGCATTCCTTTTCGGTCTGCTGATACGAAGTATCAACATGATACAAGTATCATATGATACAGAATATCAGATTGATACAGTTCCGGATTGGGAATAGCTTCGCGTTTTCGGTAGAGTTATGAGGATGAACTGCGTGTGGCCTTGGTTTCGAAGTCATGACGGGTGGGGTGGAAAGGAGAGAAACAAATGGTTAAGTGTATCGGAAGGCGGGATTCCCGAGCTGGAATTGGTATGTGTGGGATTGATATGTAATGCATTAATTTTGTGGAAAACATACGATAGGATTTCAGCATACACATGTGTAGGAACACCTCGATCGAGAATGATCCCCGAAGTAGGTAGGTACTGCTTTATTAAAGAACTATTAAAATAGTGGCGAGAATAAGAGAGGTACAATTTTCTGGATTAAAAAAAACTAGTCAGGAAAACTTTTTGCTTGATTGTGACATCCGTTCCATGAGAACTCATTTTAGCGATAGTGGTTCTGATATTAAATGACCAAAAACAAGATTATCTTCTGACAAAGTAAAAGAAAAATAGTTTTTTAAAACTATAATTATTGAATTTTTTTCTCTCTCTCTTTAATTTTTTTGCTGTTGTACCTTGTATGTTCTAAATTTTATACTTTTGTTAATATACCTACTTCCCCCTTTTCTTAATAAACAGCAACAGTTTCATTTTGTATATTTAATTATATTTTTTAAATCGCTATATTCTAAAAATTCTATTCATGTTCAGAATTTATTTTTTATGTTTAATTATTTTACTAATAATAATTCTATTGTTTGAGTTACTTATTTGTTTCGAATAAAGAAATTCTTAAAGCAAAATATATTTATTTAATCACTGAAAATCCCATCAATCTTATATACGAGTACTTAATAAACACTGCAAGAGAAGGTAAAAAGATGCGTTAAAAATAATTTTATTCCAGGTAATGATAAGAAAGGGGATATAGGTAGTTTTAAGAAAACACACACATAACACATGCTAGCATAGCCAAGGCAGAAATCTCGTATCACTACCCGATTGCCAACTACCTAGTTCGGTACCGACAGGAAGGGATAGGTTATCGGCTGTATCAGATACAAAGTATCAAGTAAAAGTATCGGGTACAAGCGCGTATCAGTATCAACTTGTACCTGATGCAGCAAAAGCTGGTATCAACCCAATTCTACTTCAGAGCAGATTTTTTTTTGATTCCTAAAATGTTGATGAAACATACATATTTTAAATTAAAATGAGT
>BGPR01046648.1:0-11991 GCA_013235015.1 Araneus ventricosus
TCGAAAATTTCTTTAGTTGGTTTCTTCCATCTTTTCTTCTAACTCTTCCAACTGCAATTTTACGTAATGATGCCCCGTTCTTCAGTTGCACTTCTCTACATGATTCGGAATGTCTTTCGACACCTCTCTGTCCAAATTTCTCTTTCCTTTGAGCTTGAAGCATTTTTCTCAAAATGTTACCATAAATTCATCGTAAACCCTTTGAAACCTCGAATGATAAACGAGCCTTTTAAAAGTAAAACGAGTTTCTAAAATATCTACATTTGATTTTAGATATAACTGACAATCAATATTTCGATGCAAATATTTGGATTGAAGGCTAATGTGTTTATACTAATTGTCATGCAAATTGCTAGAATATATTGCATTGCAATTGATTATCTGAAACCTGCTTGCAATAATAGCGATTCCTTGCTGCAATAATGAAGAAATGATTACTTTTTTATTGATTCCAATTTACTAAAACATTGTAACATCGTAGTAATAGCCTCTATCTAATAGTAACCTAATTTAAATTATGATACACATTCAAACTATTAAATTGCTTTAATCTATTAATAATAAATTACTTTAAACTAACTAGTGAGAAATTGATTTTGCATATTTGAAAACTTTTTGTTATAGTGACACATGATTACTTTCCATCTCACCAGACATTCGAAATGAATTTAGCTTATAAGTTTCCAGAGAAAGCAAACAGCTTTAAATCTATTATGCAAGTTTGAGTTTAGAAACCAAAATCTATTTTTTAGCATAAATGAGGAAACCCGCGGCCTTCAGGCAGCATGTGGCCTTTTTGAGTTTCATATGCGGCCTTACCAGTTATTTACTGTTTGCATTGAAACAACAGAATTATCTGTAATATAAAAACAATTACAGAAGAATAACACTTAAGACTGCCTTTTGCCCAACTGCCAAAATTTATTGATTCCTGTAACGTCTTGAAGTTACGTTTAAAGAACATTCACAGCTAAGTTAAATTTAACTGAATTTATTTGGATTTCATCTGGAGTAAATATAGAAATTTATAAACAAATCATCAAATAGCTTGATTAATAATAAAAGAATAAAGTAAGCCTCTAGGCGGGGTGTCCATTCACTGGTAAAAGAATCAGCGAGCTTCGCTAAAATGTACAATTTGGACCTCCGTAGAATACGACCAACCAGTTTGGCTGTCGGGATTTCATCTCATAATTAGTTGTTCAGTTACGACCTTAGGGACTGTCCATAAATGATGTCACACTTTTTTTCAATATTTTTGACCCTCCTCCCCCCCCTTTGTCACAAAGTGTCACACTTCACCATACCCCCTTCCTTCACCTTGTCACATGTCACTCTACAATATATAAGCATATACTTGCAGTTCAGAAACAAAGCACTAAGTTATAGATCATATTTGAAATCTTATTTTTAAACTTTAACTATGTGTTTTAATGACATTTGTGAGCATAATAATAATAATGATTATATGTGTACTTATCTTGTATGAAATAAGATTAAGATTTAGAACAAAAAAACCTAATTAACACATACAATAGTAATAAAATATTAATATAAAAGAGCAATTGTAAACAGTAGTATTTTGGAATTTGAAATGGAATTTGATATATTTTGCTTTAAATCTTATATTTACTTTATAAACACAAAATACTCTTAAACAGATTGAATTTTTTAAAAAAAGCGTCTCAATAAGATCAACTTGTTTGTGCCACTACCAGTTCTACCACTCACCCAGGTGGGGCGACGGATCTTTTGTTGGACATTTCAAGTGTGTGACAGGGGGAGGTTTGCTTCTAATGGTGAAAAATGTCTGTTGCTACAATATTCTCAGAACTTACCTTGAATGCCTTTTTGAAAAAGGAAGGAATATAAGTGAAAAAAATCACATGAAAGTTGTTTTAGTCCCAATTAAAAAATACCCTCAAATTCTGGTAATTTCAAGATAACTTCAAAATTTAATCTGCTGATTTTAAATGTTTTCATTTTAACCAAAATGTGTGATGTCACACTTCTTGTTACCCCCTCCCCTTCCTTCGTCACAAACTGTCACAATTTCACGAACCCCCTCCAAGCGTGATATCATTTGTGGACGGCTCCTTATATCTCAAGAGTCAAGAGAAACTCCTTACATTCTCACGGGAACACACTTGTCTGCGTCCTAAACCCCTGTTCTGGAAAGTTCTACACGCGCACCAAAGTTCTGTAATGAAAGGCAGTAGTCCGTCAATAGAGGGGTGCGGATTTCAGGTGGATGAAGAAACCTTCAGCATGAAAGGTAAGGGCAAGTGTCCATTGTTCAGTTGAATCTCAAAGTGAATGGGGCCCTGGGAACGCACACACCTAGTCCTAACTCAATATCAGCTGTCGGAAGAGGCATACGTCACAGGCCTTTCAGTGCAAAAAGCTTCCCCAACCTATGGCATAGATTTTTTCCACCTTTTCTAATGGAACTATTTAAATTGAGCAGCAAGCACATCTATAAAAATTTTACTGATAATTTAAAGAAAAAATATATCATATTTTCTAAGGATCTGCTTTCCTAAATTAAACCACGACTTTCTTGCAGCACAATTAAAGAAAAATATTTTTTTATTCTCAAATTCCCACCAGCACTCAATACATGAACCGAAGTATGAGATTTTATGAATATATCACTATTTCTTCTTCATTTGTTTTTTCATAAATTATATAAATGATATTTATTTTTAGTTTTTGTTCTTTTTCATCCGGCATTTAATGGCTTTTGTTCCCATTCATTGCTTTTTGTGATTTGTCTTGTTTCCCTTACTTATTCCTATAGTTCATGATAATAATGACATTGATATAATAGTCCATTTGTGGCATTTACTTGCTGTCATGACGGATGCTTCGCAGTATGTGGATGTTCAGAAAATTTGTAAACTGAAAATAATAAACTTTATTTGGAGATTTAAATTTATCTAGCACACCGAAATAAATATTTTCTTTCTAATGTTTTTTTCTTCTGCCTTTCGTAAGAAAAATGAAACTCTGTTTTTACAAAAAAATAAACTCTGAAAAAAATTTTTACTTAAAAGTTTATTTTCAGAGTGAAAGGCACGCCATGTAAAGCAAATTAAATCATAGACTGTTTATACGTATTTTGAATGTATGTAAAACTCCATTTGTATGTGTACGTAAAAACACTTGGAAACACCGCAATTCACTGTAAACATTGTAAAGACGTACATATGTATTATATGCGAAATTTTATCCAAAACGATTGTCGAAATTCTCTTTTTCGATGGTAGCTTTTTTTGGTTCTTTCCTATGAATACCAGTTACAGAATTTATTTTGTAATTGGAACCCACTGTTCAAAGTAAGAAAATGAATACTGGAAAAAAGACATCAAATGGATACCCATTATGTACTTAATATGTTTTACTTAACAGTATTCACTATGCCACAAAATGTCCGGTTACCCTCTCCTGGCATTTCCAAACTCCGACAGTGTCACTTAAATTACAGTGGTTGAAAAACATTCTCACGAACAACTTCTCAAAAACCCGACTTCGACTCCTAATGCGCTTCATATGTGATGAGAACAATCTCATTGTAGAGGATAATCATTGAGCACTCATCCACCCAGACTGACACACACTTCCGGCTACTTATGATTTTTTCTCCTCTACGTATTCTTTCTATTTTGTATTGCTTTCTGTGTTGTTCTGTACAGTGTATGTTTCTTGTTCATTTTCATTTGTTCTTGTACCTGTCACTTGTTTTTGTCCCTTCTTAAAAAAGAAAATTCACCTCCATCCATCCAAACCGGAAAAAAGCCAAATGGCTCTAAACATGGGGATGCAGGTGGTGTAATGCAATGTAAAGTAATCAAATGCTACAGGGTAAAAAGAGATCCTATTTGACTCATAGATAATGCAGATGTGTGATGCAGGTCAGTGAACAAAAAATAAATCGCTTTCAGTTTTTATATATATGTACTCTTGCTGATAAATTATCTTTTGAAATGCAAAATCACTCTACTTTTTAAAACGCGTTCAATACACAAATGTTTTATTTATTTTATAGTTATTACTATGTTAAAGTTCAGAAAATCTTTTTCAGAATTGATTTCAATGTTATTATAGAGAAAATGATATTTGACAGCATTATATTCACTTTTTATATTGGAGCACAACGTATTTTGCAATTGCACCTAATGAGCTATGGAAGCATTTTCACATCCCAGAATTTTTCTAGTCGAGATTATTGTAAATGATCTTCCTACTATAACTTAGCAAATGCATATTTATCCAGTAAAAAATAAAGTGTTATTTTATTCGTACTGTTGTATAACAGGGAGAGAAAATATGGAATTATTTTTTATAAATTATCCTATGTCATGTCTTAGTATCTTTCATAATATACTGAATTTCGAAATAAAAACAGGAGTTACATAGCCAACAAATTAATAAAACTAGCATGACTTAACCTTGAGGATGAAAGCTAAAGGGAAACTGAAAAACTTCTTGCAATGGTGACTTCTTGCACGAAGAAGCAAGCCCACTTATTTTAAATCATTGAAAGATAAGATCTATGGTTCCCCTCGACTACCCGTGGAGTGTTTTTCGCTTTTGAAGAATCCAATTTCTCATCACACATGGGTTTGCTGAGTTGGACATGAGAGTAAAACAATCAGATAACTAATTAGAGGAGACACCAATAATTTTTGGGGGAGGAGCGGAATCCTAATCGTCCATTGGTACAACAGATGATCCACCCTTCAGCCACCATCACACGTGGGTTAGTTCTTCTATAGTGCACGAGTTTCACTCTTCGAAGACGGATTTCGACCACCGAAATGAGTGATGATCACTTTCAGTTCAGGAAACAAAATTCACGCTCCCTCGAGAAATCACCCAGGTGTGATAACATTTCTTCCAGTACAGCGTCTGTACCCCTCGTAAAGAGGAGGTCAATAAAAGAAATAAAACCAGCAGATATAGTAATCTGCTTCCAAGCAGATTGATGTTTTCCAGCTGCTATATCGCGCAACCTCATAAAAAGCATCGTGTCCAAATTTGAGGTTTCTTCTTGATGTTCAATGCGTTTCAAGGCTGCTTCATCATTTAGCATTTAGTGCATACGGATGGTTTTTTTTAACATAATCGACATCATAAGGCTGTTATTCCATTCCTTCAAGCTTATCCGTTGAACACAAAACTTCTTATTTACAGTTAAAATAATAAAATAATTGATGAGAGCAGCATAAATGAGACTTAATTAAAATTAAGAAAAATATTTGTACAAAATTTATCGACAAGGTTAGGGCGACATGCACCAACACAGTCGTCTAATCGGCTCGGAGACCTTAGCATCATTATCTATACTGCTGCTCGAGTGTCACGTGTCCTCTTGATTTGAACTGATGCCATACATATAGCGAAAATAACACTCACCTAACAATCTATTTGCCTCAAGACCGTAGCAACTATAGAGTTAATTTATGACTAATTATTTTTTATTAAATCAGAAAGGATGTAGGTAAACCAATTTGGATGCTGGGTAACTCCTTACTCAAATACATAATTTCAATTAAATCTTCTATGGTTTCAGCGTTAATAAAACAATGAGTGAGAAGTAAGAGCGTGTTTCTATGATTATAAAAATGACACTTTGTATTTCTATCACATATACATTTCAAAGTGTATTACAACTGTGAAAATAAGCAATACCTCTTGAGGAGTGAAGTATTTCAATTTTTTTTCGAATAGTTACAAATATTTTATATGTGTTAATTACGTTGCGATACACATCTATACAAAAATGGAGTCCTTCCTACAGATGTTGGAACATGTCATTACAACGGAGTTACATTTGGTGTAGAGACACAATGCGGTACGTACGAGACATAATCGGTAACATAAAATTATCCAAACAGTTGGTTTAAAATATCCAATTTTTGAATGGTGCGACATGTCGATATTTGTGGAATAAGGCTGAAACAGTCTTTACGTCTATTGATACGTAAAGCACTTTGTCTTAACTTTTAGCATTTTTGGAGTTAATTAATCTGTTCCCAATAACGTATAGGGATGTTACAACCGAGGATAGAGATATTGCACTGGTCGTTTTTTACTGCTCCACCAAAGGGATCTCTCATCCACTATTGGAGTATTTTTGCGTGTGCCCCATTCGTTTCAGATTCCAACCCATTCTTTGTAAAGTTTTTCACTAAAGCAGTGTTCAAGTGAGATGAGATCATTTCCTCAATCATGTAAGTGAGACTGATATGCTCTTTTTTCACCAAATTCGGGCAAGATCGGTCTCTTTGTAAAAGAAATACATAGAACCGGGCATTCACGACAACACTGCACTATTCCATTTGGACCAACGACCGGTTTGTTTCCACCCATTCAAGTCTCTGGATTTCGGTGAGTCATTCACGGAGACTCCAAAACGCACTACCAGCCGCTTCGATACCCCTACTCCACCTAAAACTCCTCCCCGGCACGGAGGAGCTTTTCGCTCTTTGGAGAGAGCGCCCTCCCGTTCCTGCCCTAATTTATCCAATTTAACTTCCACGCACACCCCCTCCAAAAGCTCCCCCCCAGACATGGGCGATCGTATTTCTTTTTTATGGTCGAGTGGGATGAATGGAATTCAGTAATTCAAGTTCATTCGTTCAGTAATTTAAGCTTTCGTTCAGACATTCAGTAATTCATGTTCATTCGTTCAGTAATTCATTTCATTCGTTCAGTCATTCAGTAATTCATATTCATTCGTTCAGTCATTCAGTAATTTATGCTTTCGTTCAGTCATTCAGTAATTCATGTTCATTCGCTCAGCAATTTACGCTTTCGTTCAGTAATTCATGTTTATTCGTTCAGTAATTTATGCTTTCGTTCAGTCATTCAGTGATTCATGTTCATTCGTTCAGCAATTTATGCTTTTATTCAGTAATTCATGTTCATTCGTTCAGCAATTTATGCTTTCATTCAGTAATTCATGTTCATTCGTTCAGTAGTTCTTGTTCATTCGCTCAGAAATGTACGCTTTCGTTCAGACATTATTGTTAAGAAGCATTACCCTAATAGTCATTGGGCTCTAATCCGTACTGAATTAGAAATAATTTAATTTTCACACTCTACAAAAATATTTCATTTTCGAAAAACCGACAGAACATGTGGATGCATTGGATTTTGTGGAAACGTGATTCTTTTCTTTTGAATCTCCGTCGTTTCATTTTTTGTTAAAGTAACAAGTAGATAACTTTTTTCATACAATGCTCAGGATATGCTCCCCACCACTACCGCCACAAGTGTGTTGAATCATGTATCTCGTACAATTTTGTAACATAAAAGAAATGTAATTTATAAAACAAAGCCTTTTCTTTACATCCGATCTTAAATTTTGAATATTTTGAACAACAGCGACAAAAAAATCAATTATCCTCTCGTTGAAAATAGCAAAAGGCTGTTTCTTTAACTCCGCCAAACAGGCCAAACCAAACAGGCGATGGCTGATAGCAGACCAGAACAGAGTAATTTATGATTAAAAAAGTGAAAAGAAGAAAGAAAATCCGAAGAATGTAAAAGAAAATGCTTCTCAAAGATGTATTGTGATAAAGGTTTAAAGAAGGGGAAGGAAAAGTGTATTTCATATTTCCATAACTGTTTATTTTTAATTTTTTGTTGTAAAATTCTATTAAAAAATTTCTCCGGTAATTACAATTTTTGTGAGATGGAAGATTCTTCTCTCGTTGTTGTTGACAGTAAACAGAAATAGTTTCCTTATACTATATAGGTTTTATATGCGTGAATAATTAAAAGCATAATTTTTCTTCGAGATTATGTACATGCCAAACACATATTGAAGTTGCAGCACTGGTTTGTTGAAAATTGAATTAAAATCTCTACAAAAAAATATTGCAGACAAGCGAATGCTTTTCTGCTAACGCCAAAATTAAAATATATAATGCTCTTTTTGGTTTGTTCATGATAAAAGTAAAATCGTGAGTTCTGTTTTTAAATACAGCTCATTTAAAAGGTTATTCTAAGTAAAGAGGAAGAAATTATGAATTATATGTACAGTGAACTACAATACAGTACAAATGAAAACATGTTATAGTGATTGTGATTTTAAATTTCATTTTTATTAAGGAAATTCTGTCAGCTTATGACTCCAGAATATCTATAATGATCGCCATTATTTTCATTTTATGATCTCTCATTTGAATATGAGAGTTTCACAAAATATTTCCTACTTCAATTAATTTTAAAGCAATGAATACACTGTAAAAAAAATCCCGTAAAATTTACGGTTTTAAACCGGCAGCTGGGTTGGTTGTGCAAAACCGTAAAAGTTACGAAGTAAATCCGTAGGCACAACGGTTTTTTACCGTACAGGGACAAGTTTTTTCCGTAAAAGTTACGAAGTAAATCTGTAGTCACAACGGTTTTTTACCGTATGAGATCAAGTTTTCTCGTTAAAAATTAAATCATCGAAGTAAGTGACGTCATCAACTGAGTTCAGTTGTTTTCTCCTTCTGTTCGAGTTGAGTTGAAACGTGCTGATGTGTATTATCGATTAGGAATATTAATTAATCGAGGCTTTATTATTAATTTCAATTAATCTAATTTTTAATTGAACTTTCATGGACGATTTCGATGCAAGATGGTGACAAAACTTCGAACTCCTCCCAGCCGGGGATCGAAACCGCGTTCATAGAAACAAAAGGCAGTTGCTCTAACCACTAGACCACCGGAGACTTCAGAAAATGAGGTAAAAATAATCTGTTTCAGTTTTAAAGTCACTATAGCTCTAGTGGCGCCACCTAGTGTAATAAAAATCAACTATTGCCAGAACAAGTGTTTTAATGTTATCTTTCATGAGTGACAACAGGTTGCTGCAACATGTGTAAACAATAGCGGAGATGGAACCCTATTAAAAACATGAAATGAATGCAACAAAATTACATTTAAGAAAAGGGAAAGTTATCGTAAGGAAAGCAATACCGTACGACGAAAAATAGAATTTGAACTGACGGTTTTAAACCATTTATGGCTGGAGCGGAAAACGGGGAAAAACCGTTTTGTCAACAAAACAGCTTTAAACCGTCAAATATACGGAAAAAGTCCGGGAAAAAAACGGATATTTTTTACAGTGTATGAAGTGCTTAAATATAGACGAAAAGCATTTTTAATGAAAAATTACCAGTTTAGTAACTACGTTCATCTATATCTCAAAACTATTTTGAAGTACAAGAAATATTTTAGAGCATAACACAGATAACTGTCTTAAAAATGTTGTCCTAGAAGGATTTATGTATATTTAGAATATGATTTTGTCTATGGCTGTTAGCGTAAGGCAAATATTTTAGTCATTTTTCTTCAAATTTCTCAGTTTTTTTAAAAAAATATTATATTGAAAGCCTAATTTTACAATATTTTCATAGTTTTAAAACACATGCAGTTGAAAAATAACATTAATATATATTAATGTTTATATATATATATATGTGTGTGTGTGTGTTATTTTTCATAAAAATGTCTTAATTCTATTTCTTAATGATAGAAAAAGGAATGTCAAAATTTGTGTTTTATCACTGTTTAAAGAATGATAAAATAACTTAGACCTCAACTTAACAGAGGAAAATTTGACATATTTTTTTCTTAAGATTTTTAAATGTGAAAATCATCATTTGCAAATATATAAAGAAAAATAAGCTTTCCATTTCTGGCATCTCGATTTCCATTTTAATATTTGTGAAACTTCTTGCATCTGAAAAACTTTCCTAGAATTCTCTTCATTTTTCTATCTTTTCAAGCTTTCTTATTCAAAAACTCAGGAGCTTTATAGATTACTATTAATATCTCTCGACCATAAAATAAGAAAAATGTAAGCGCATGCCCAACTTTTTGTTTCATGATTAAAGAGCTTGACTTTGTGGTAAAATGTGATGCAGAATTAATTGAAATTGATAATCATCGTTTTAGACGGAAGAAGGACGCTACATCTAATGTAGCGAATTATTAGCAACAATGAAGTCAGTTTGCAACTGTTATTCAGCAATCATTTGTCGTCTTTTTATTTGTTTGATTTTCTACGTGAATGATACATAAGTGCTAATTTTAAGGCACTTGTGGCATTCCCCAAGTGACGTCTTTCTCTTTAAGTAATCCTTATACAAATAAAGAATGTTCAGAATTGAAATTCCAAGAAACACTATACTCCCGTTATAAAGGTTTTAAAATTCTAAACATTTCAGTTAAGAACAAACTATAAAACTACCAAGTGTTTACAAATTACTGCTTAATCTTGTGAAAGTTATTACCTTCATGGAGATGAAATGCTATGAGGGAATACTAACTTTTGGTGAAAATTTTAATGTGTATGACTATTTTTAACATAGTTTGCACGAATTTATCTTTAAATCAAATGCTGATAAATACATTATAAGGATAATAGTGAGACTTTGAAGCACTCAAAAGTGATTTTAGAAACCTTGCACTAATTTGCAAAAGAGTACAACATGTCAAATTGAATTTTTATTTACTTTATCCACTTAAAAAACAAATTTGTTTTATTACTTCCTTTTATAAAATACTTTTATATTTTTAGAAACTATACACAATTTTGCAAAATGGTATGAAATGTCAAATTAAATTTTTATTTATTTTTGTCACTTAAACAAATTTGTTTCATTATTTTTATTCCCTACTGTTATTATGGCCATTTTATTTTATACAGTCGTATCGGTAAATATTGGTTACAAAACAAGCAGTAAAGTCATTAAAAGCATTCTTGGAAGACATTCTCAAAAGAGCTTTCAAGCTAAGAGCACTTCTTATTTTTGAGCAATGAACAATGATTTAGTCGAGAATATTTATAACTATACGAGAGAACTATACGAGAAATTTGAACATTTCCTCTGGCTTAAGTCTCAAAGCAATAAATAATTATTATGTTATTTACTCCTCAGTGAAATATTGGATTTTAAAAATATGTGACACTTCTCAAGATTCTTAGAAGCGATTTAATAGTATTGAAGCTTTCAAAAATACTCTTAATTACCACAATCTTATTAATACTATTAACTCTTTGGGGATTTCTATAAACTTTAATAATTGCCCATTGAAAGCAATTAGTTTCTATTATATATTAAAAAGTTAATTGGTTCGTTACTCTGAACGAAACTATTTCTAATTCAATGCAATGTTTTTTAAATTTAAACTAATGCCTCAGAGATTAGCCCCATAATGGCCTGATATATCTGCGAACAAAAAGAGTAGAAAAGGCTATATTGAAGCTGCAAATAACTTTCTGATTAAAATGAAGGATAAATAGAAATAATCATGAAAAGAAAAGGTTGAAACAACGGAACAGAGAGCATGCAAGGGAAAATGCTAAATTTGTTTTTAAATCAAGAAATCCCATTCCACGCCATGGTTTATTTTTCCTTTACTTTATTCATTGTAAATTGAACAAAGGCACCTGCAAAAAATATTATGTAAATATCTTTATTGTAAAAAATGTTAAAAACATTTATGTAAGAAATATACTTTTCTTGTGTGTTCGCAATGCTTTGAATAATATAATGTATTATTTACTGCATTTTTCTTCTAAAAATTTGTTCTTGTATAAAGAAAACTATTTGCACGAATCATTTGGAGTAGATATAGCCTAAAAATGGTGCCAGTTTTGCTTAAATAGCGAAATAACGAATTGGGGTGTCGCACACCCCTTTGCCCGTCTGCGTGTACTCCCGGGTAAATGTAAAAATAATTTAAACCATCAAAAATAGAATTGAAGAAATATTTTTTCCCTTTTCTTACTAAACAGTATTGAAACTCTTCAGTTGCGAATCATTTCTGGACATATCTAAAAAGAATATATAACAAAATTGTTTTAAAAATACAAGAAAAGAGAATTAACAACTCAATTATAATTTTAACAAGATTTTTCTTGTTAGATTAAAATTACCTGAATGTCAGCTCTCTCCATTCTACATATCGAACTGCAGATATCAC
>BGPR01046649.1:0-11990 GCA_013235015.1 Araneus ventricosus
TTGGCGACGCGAAACCAGCATCGATATTTTCTTAGCCCATGAATAAATCTTGATAGCATTATAAACACCATCTTCGTTTATGTGTTAAACCCTTTGATTGCGTATCACGAGATTTCCGCGAAAGAAAGTCTATTTTTTGCCGTATCCTGCAATTTTCACAGGCTAATATGTTTACTTAGTACTTTTATAGCGTTGAATCATATTATATTAAGAAAGCTTTGCATATAAATAACAACTCGCTCGGCTCAACAGCATTTGAAGACGTTTGGAAACGTTGCATCTAAATAGTGATTTTAAAAAATTCCGCAGTCAAAGGGTTAACGCTTAGATAGATCACCGACTTGTTTTGAAGCAACACAAAGTTATATTAGGACATATCTCGCAATTCTGAACGCGTTCTGACGGTCAATGTCTTAAAATCAGCCCAATAATTTGGTGCTCAGAGAAATTTTTTAAAGTCCAAAATGAATATATTTCTCATTAAACAGGGTACACATCTTTTATTTGCAACTTCATGGTTCTAATTTTGTTGTTCGGTACGTATCTTTTTTTAATTTAATAATTTCCTTTGAAATAAATGCATGTTTGCTTATTCTGAAAAATGTTTCATTCAAGATTATCAATTTCTAGTTCTAGAATGTCCACTGTTCTCTTTTCCGTTAACTCTTAATCATCATTTTCTCCTTATCTACTTGGAAAAAGTAGATAAGGAGTAGATAAAAAATTAGATAATAAATTAGATAATTTTTCATGGGTCCTTTCTATCGTAAAGGTTTTCTCGAATACTTAGTTTCGGCTTTGATATGTCTCGGGACATTTTATACTGACTTTTTATTTATTTTTACTCTCTCCGTACATAGTATAACTAGAGGAAATCTTGTATTTGTTAAAACATTTAACTCGAGATTTTTTGACCACCTAAGTCCGAAAAAAGCCTTTTTGAGATAATGCCCTTCTGCTTGTCAATCTGTATGTACGTGTACGTGACAATTCAAAAATCCAACTAGCTAGATGAGTAAGGATTTGGTGTGAGTGGTCCACGCACTGAAATTGTATCGCTTCCAAATTTTTGAGAGTCGTTAGCAGTCAGAGGTACAGTATAACTTTGAGTAAGGATTTGGTGTGAGTGGTCCATGCATTGAAATTGTATCTCTTCCAAATTTTTGTTTAAAGTAAAGTCAGTACGTGTGTTTCTCCCACCAAAACTGAATTTTGAAGCTGCTGACTATACGGAAATGGTTGACTGGTCTTCAATTACTGTTACTTCTCCACCAATCCTCCGTGATATATCCACTACCGTATTTAGTTCCATTGTGCGTGATAAGAAAAATCCAGAATGGGGCTTTGTTCACTTCCCATGTCACACACAGGAAGTGGAACGGTGTGTCAAGTTAGTCACAGAAGCATGGGTTTCAAATTAGAGATGAGTTCATTAGATCAACATTCTTTTCTCGATCAATTATACCTGAATTCGACCATAAGGCTGATTTCATGCCTCTTCTTGATGATTCAGTGTAAGTAAATTTTTGGTATTGAAATGTCATAACATTCTATGGTTTACAATATTCTTAACAAATATTATATTAATATATAGTGACTCAGCGATTATTTAATAATTTCAGGCAATATAATCAATTGTACAATACAATACAGCAATAAACAGTGTTTGTACCCATCTATTTTTCATGTTTGATTTATTTCAATAACACGTAAAAAAGTGCACTTTTCTTCAAAAATTGCAAAATTTCAATTGCGATGCGAGAATAGAAGATATTATTCGATCGAAAAAATATTTTGCACCTTTCTTATTTAACACAGTGGGAACTTCTTTCCGACTATTAGAATGCCAGTATTGAAAAATAATTATATTTCCTACGCCGAGTAAAAATTGCCAATTTTTACCCAAGTTTCCAAAATCCAAGTGCGATGCGGGGACAGAAGATATTATCCAATCAAAAAAATATTTTACACCGCGCTTATTGAACCTATAGAGAATCCTTTCCACACTATTAGAATAGAGATCTTAAAAAACTGTTTTTCGGCCCAACCTACTATTATATTAGTAATTTATTCACACCCAAGAAGCATATCCGAGTCAGCTAGACTTGTTGTGAATCGTGTATCGTTAGTTTCTTAAAAGTTGAATTAAATAGAAACAGAGATTCCATTATAATTCAAACAAAAACTACCTGAGATTAGCGAAAGTTTTTATCACAAACATGCGGTTGAATTGAACATTAAAGTTGGAAAAGGTTACGAGAGAAACAGAAACAAAAAAAGACCTCTTAACTCCATCCTTAGGGCGTTTCAACATGAAACAGATTTCATTTTAAACCGTCAATATATAACACCATGGCATTAAAGAATTTTTATTTCATTTCTAAATCTTACAACGAGAACAATCTAAACTAATAAATAACTCTTACATATAAACTTGAATTAAAAGCTGAGAAGTGAATGACTGCTCAAAGGCTGAACAAGCTAACCTGTTAGCTACCTTCTTAAAATAGAAGAGATATTTAGAGTAGAAAGAAGAAAGTAACACGAATCTCCTCTTTGTGTCACCACATTCAATGGAAGAAACAATTACAATTACAGCGAACACGATGCGGTTCCATGCTTTCATTTTATGTCGCTGCAGCCATGAGGCACGGGCTTTGATCCCGTACATGTATCTCGTTTGAGATCCAACATCCAGTGAAAGCACTGATGCAGCATAAGGCAGTTGATATTAACTGTCTAACTTTAGTCGTCCTTCTTAGCTGTTTTTATTACAATTGATTCTGTCTGTGGCGGATTTTGTAACTTAATTCTTTAATACTTCATTATAAGTTTACCACTGGAAAGTACTTCATTAATAAATAAAATTTTATTTTCTGTTACGCTGAGACATGGTTTAATAGGAGTTATTTTTACATTACAATTCACATTCCACAGTAAGTTATTCAACCCTTTCGCGACTAACGGGACACATACGTCCCGAGAGAACTTTAACTCTATGAGCCCTAATCCGCCTCAAATCGCCCCACTTCACAGACACCAGACTCGGGCGGTTTCGGGCGCCTTTTATGGGATAAAATTTGTTCATTTCTTTGTTGACAATTGATCGCCCAAACTTGGGTGTCTTCCTCCTGGAATTTCCGTAAAGAAAGGAAGGATTTCATTCTGTTTTCGTGAACGAAAATTTACTTCAGTTTTTGAGGTACTGGAATTCTCACTTTAGCCGGGTTCAGAGATATAAAAATTACTTTTGGGTTAGAAATGCTGAATTGTCTTGTGGAAATATTTTCCATAAATTTAACAAAATTTGGAGAAGAGCTTTCATTTACAGAGAGTGATGTGACTACCGTAGGTTTCTGCATTGCGGTTTTTTTCAGTTTTGCGTCAGCTAATTTTAGAGCTGACAAGTTTTTATGCTTTGTTTTCGGAAAATGTCGTGTAATTTCAATAAAACTTTGATTTATAAATCTAAATCGCGAAACTTTTATTTTTTTCTACAAAATTGCTGATACTGGGGATTACGACTAATGTGTCATATCTTATCCCGGTCCTAAACCAGGGAATATATTGTACTGTATTGCAGGATGAATTAACAGACTTTCGATAAAAAAAAAACCACTTTTATTTTAACATAATTTTCACCAAAATACCGTTCATTCGCTGGAACTATATACATCAGTCGTTACATTTCGGTCTCTCTACAATACCATATTTTAAATCTTAAAAACAACTAACAACTTCTATCTTGCATTGCTAAGGAACGCTCGTAAGACAAATATAGTATTGCCACACTAAAAAGTTTTAGAAAGAAAACTTTATAAATAACTAAATATTTTTCTAACAAATATCACAATATATTTCCTTAAAACAAAACACCTTTGTTTTGGCGTTCTATTTTGGCACTAATATTGCGACCAAAATTGTTGTGGCTTGAAAAAAAAACTCGTTGCGAAAGGGTTAAATTGATAGACTAACGTTTCTCGTTTCGAAGCTACACTTGGCGCATTTTGGAAAGAATCTCGTAATTTTGAACCATAGTCAGATAATGAGGATGATGCTTGAGCTGGCACACCATGCTCCTGATTTCACAAGTACAGTAGCGAGGGCACTTATCCCCGTGACTGTAAGTTTAACGTCCAAAAGGTTCGTATACAGGGACGGCAGATCTTCGGTCTAATCAGGTCTTCAATCCTCGGTCTTCCGATTTCGAATTTCTACCACCAAACTATGGAAAAACATAAGAAAGGCGCAGTTCGGGTCCACACCGTAGATTTTTCGAGAAAACGTTGGGATAAAATCATAAAACAAGTGTTTCGAATTAATATGCAATTTAATTATCAATCTCTTTAACACAATTATTTACACAGAGTAGTACAGGGTGTTCATTAATTATTGTCTGGGTTTCCGTACCTCATAACTTTCGAATAAAAAATATTACGCAAAAACCGATTACGTATTCGTAAATTACAACTCAAAGAATTTTATTAATGATATTAAAAAGATTAATTAATTTGCACATGGCTGCCCTTCGTGGCTCGTAACACATCGAGAAGAAATTCGATTTCCCTCCAAGTGTTCTCCAGCATTTGTGGGGTAACATTTTGGATCGCAGTAACAATTCTGCTCTTCAGTTCATCAAGGGAGGGCACAGGGGTCTTCTACACAATATTCTTGACAAACCCCCAAACCAAATTTAGTTTCGAAAAACCACAATATACACATTGCTTTTTCTTGCACGGTCGCCATTTTTATTTATGACGTCATAATTACCCAGACTGCAAATGCGCTAAGATCGCATTGTTGCCACGTAAAATTCTTTGAGTTGTAATTTACGAATACGTAATCGGTTTTTGCGTAATATTTTTTATTCGAAAATTATGAGGTAAGGAAACCCCGATAATAATTAATGAACACCCTGTATAATCGTTACCGAATAGATCAATCACAAGCTACCATAAACTCTTGCTACATGCGATAAACTTGTATTTATCTATTCTGTAACCACTAGAAAATCATGGATGACGGGTGTTGTTAAACAACGAAAAATACTTCACACGGAATTTTTTCACAAGAGGTTTTAGATCAAGAATTATGTAAGTAATATGTGAAATAAAAAAAATATTTCCTGTCATGAAATATATATTTATTTTATTTATTTTCCATCAATGCTATACATTTCTCTCGCATATATATCTATTTAAACTCGTTAAATTTGATTTGAAATATATCTCAATGAAGAGATTTCCACCCGTCATACTTGACGGGTGATTTTCTAGTGGTTCAGAATAGATGGAGAAATTACCGAGTTTATCGCATGTAGCAAGGGTTTGTGGTAGCTTGTGATTTATATATTGTGTAACCATTATATTACTCTGTGTAAATATTGTATTAAAGAGATTGACAATTAAATTGCATATTAATACGAAATACTTGTTTTATGATTTTATCCCGACGTTTCCACGAAACATCTACGGCTTGGACACGAACTGCGCCTTTCTTATGTTTTATTTAGTGTAGCTTTTGATGACACCATCTGTTGACAGTATATAGAACTACATTTCGCGTATGCGCAGTAAAATATTATTTACTACAAATGCTCATATTTCCGTTATATTAAAATTTTTGAATTCAAATTTTAATACAATGTTTCTTTTGCGTATTGTCAGGTATTCTGTAAGTTTCGTACAATTCGAAAGAAAACTCTGCATGTTATAATCAAAAACATGCGGAGTTCGAAATTTTCAATTTTATACCGATTTTTACTTATATTCTGTTAAATATTTTTATTGTTTCACTTTGGGTCCTAATAACACTCCTCAAGCTCTTTAAAATGACAATAGAATCAACATCCTAGCTAACTGCGTTTCCACGCTACACTTATTTATAACCTTACATAAAACTAATTCATAACAATCACTCGCATGCGCCTATACTAGTACGATGACGTCACAGGAAAAAATGCTATGCGGCCAGCTCTTACCGATATGATCTATCCGTTGCGGGGTCAACCATTCTTTTCGCATTATTAGTCTCGTAGTTATTAGCGATTCAAATATGACGGTATTTTGTCACACAAAGTTCGACCGACTATCATTGTAATGAGCGGAAAGACGTTTTCATGTCAAAAACTAATGAGGTCGCTTGATCCATGATGACCTTAAGTTTCGCGTCCAAGCGCTATTAGCACAAGATATTATACAATATCTCTACGATATTGTTACAATATTTTGAATGCTGTATAATATCGTGTGGATATCGTGGCAATATTATTGAGCATTTTGTGCTAATAGGGAAAGATCCATATACAGGAATGGATGATCTTCGGTGTAGTTAGATCTTAAATCCTTGGTCTTTCATCTTCGACTCTATACTACTAAGTCGTCGAGGCTCCTCAATTAATACACGAATTACCTAAATAATTTATTATGCATAATAGATAATATAGATAATTCGTGGGACTTAGGATCTCACTTTATTAGAGCAAACCAAGATTTCACCGAAATCTCTATAAATTCAAATAATGTTTCACCTTTTAAAAAAGTAAAATTGTTCAAGATGTTAATTCAAAAAATTAAGCAAACAAACTTCTGTGTCCCCGACTCAACAGAAAGTAGTTTCAACCAAGAAATAATACCGCTTTTGCGAAATTTAAAATAGACATTTAGTTACAAAACGCACTATCCATAAATTTTTATATCGGAACTAAACATGAATGGGAAATGCCAGGTTTGCAATTTTTAAAACAAAAAATATAAATACAGCGATGCGCGTTTCACCAATGCTGTCCATTGTGTGAACCCAACACACTTAATACACGAATTACCTGAATGACCTATTATGCATAATATTGTGAAAATTTAATTAAAAATGTCCTAGATCTTATATTTGAATTATGCAGTAAACCAGCAGCTTTAAATTGATTGACACTCAATATATACATAAATTTGGATACATAGAAGCATATTGAAGAGAATGAGTTAAAGAAGTTGTTTTACGATTTAAACTCGCTGTCAATTTTTGCCGATAAACGCCTAACACACCCGGTTTACGCCTGAACATATCTAAGTTGCATTTCCTATTAAAGAGTCGGATCGACATCAAATTAGCAATCCATATGTTTTAATTATTTTTCGTGAAATGCAACATTCTTACATATTTTAATTGAATTCTTTATGCTTTTAATTGTGCAATTCATTACATTTTTTTCATTGCAATTCTACTTTATTTCCTATTCTCCCTACTCTTTTTCTCTTCAAATTTGTTTACAGATACAGAAAAAACCTCAGTTAACCGAACTCGGATTATCCGAAATGCCTCAGAAATCGCAAATCCACAAAACACGTAATGTACTGCAGGGAAATAATCGCAAAGGCTATATTTTTTTACAACGATACCTCCACTTTTTTCTCTTAAGCCCCCCCAGGAAGGTCAGATTAATTTTAGAACGCTAAAATTAAAACTAATGGATATTAAAAATATTAATTACGCTATTGTTTACCTGTGCCTGTTAGGAATGGCACTCCTTTGCATTATGCAACAGAGTGCATTCTAACTGCATCCTTCCACATGACTAAACCGGCACAGCAACATGAGCTAATCTGGTTCCGCAACGTCGCTTCCAACAAAGGCTCCCGACTTAAAATCCAACGATTGCTTCACCATCTTAATGATTTTCAAGAGCTTTTTCGAATAATTCCATGATCATCTCTCACTTCCAGCCTCTTCTGCAGGCCGACATGGGGAATTTTTTGCGCCCTCTTGGCCGAAGTGACAGCGCATCTGAGCTATTCTCCGCTTCCACACAGTAAAACTTCCACTTTTTGGAGAAAACAACAATCAACAGAACAGGCACACATGTGCTTTAACACTCGTATTTTAGTTTGTTTTTATGGACTTCTTTATTCGATTAGTTTTTTCTGTGCTCTCTTGTTTGTTGATATTGTACACTTCATTCTCAAATTTCTTTCCTGTGTACAGTTTTTGTTCGTATATGATTTATGGTTTTATATGATATTCCCCTTTTGTTTTCTGTATTTTATCCCAGATTTTTATATTTGTATTTTGTAACTTTTTTCATCTCTCTGCCTTCGCCTTTATTTTCTAGACAGTTGAGGAGCGTCTTCCGATGTCTCTTCCACTTCATGTCCGCTACACTGTTTAAATAACCAAAAGGTTGTAGTCGCAGGGGCATGAAGTGGTGATCTGTTCGGTGCCAGGGTTAACTTTACTAAAGAACAGAAGAGTAAACTACAAAGAGAGTTTAAATTTGTTTGACACTCAATAACATTTCAGAATTGCAAACTGTAATTAAAAGCAAAACAGTAATAGATGTTCATGGCTTAAGCGAAAAAACCATTATCCGAAACGGCTCCTCCTCCCCCCTCCCCAGTTCGGTTAACCGGGGTTGCACTGTAATGTTATCATTGTTTTCGAATAAATTTGAAGAAAATACAATCTTGTATTTGTGTAGACAAAACTTAATTACGCTCATAAGCACTAAAGGAACCGAGAAATACTTCTCATGTATATGGAATGAAAAGGCGGATTTTATCGCAAAATTAGTTACAGAACATAACCGCATACATTAACTGGATTGCACCAGAAGATATTCTTTCCAATGTGAAGCAAAACTTCAGGAAATTACAGATATAGTAAATATTACGAAGAACTTGGAGAAATCCCAGACATCAGATCCATTTCCAAAACGACAAAAAACAGAAGGGATGACATAATTTGCGCCAGAATTTTTATTAAAGCAATAATAACTCCCGACCTTTTGAATAAATTTAATCTTTCGGGCAATCCAATGTGTAATACATGCAACGTTGTGAACAATCTGGATCATATTCTACTTCACTGCTCTAGGTATTCAACCATTCGTTTTCATCTCTGGAACAAACTTGGATTTGTTTCTTCAGCAACCTATAGATTTAAGGAACTCACAAGCAAAGTCTTTGAAAATAAACAGAACCTTCATGTTTTCCTCCAAAACCTGAAGTTTTTTTTTACATTTTTTAATTTGAACCTTTTGTGAATACGGGGATGATAGCCTTTGAAGCTAAATATCCAAAAACCCCTCAAATCAATCAATACTTCTCATGCAAGTTTTAAAGTCAATTAAGAGTTTTCGCCATTTAAAATAATGTATACGTTTTAAAATGGCGAAAAATAAATTAAATAAAAAAAAATAGTTTAAAAATTTTTTTGCTTCAACCTTAACCCTCTGACTGCACATCCTGCAATTTCCGCGGATTGGAAGCAGTCTGTTTTCTGCTGCATCCTGTGATTTTCACAGGCTAATGTGCTTACTTATTATTTTTATAGCGTTCGGTCTTATTACACTAATAAAGCTTTGCATATAAATAACAACTCGCTTGGCTAAACAGTAGTTGAACACGTTTGCAAGCGTTGAATCTAAATAGCGATTTTTAAAAATACGCTGTCAGAGGGTTAATTTGCCCATCTTATTGTATTCTATGCAGAAACAGTTGGTCAACAGCCTTATTTTTTCCTTTTCTGAAAGAAATGTAATTAAATACTAGCAGATTTCTACTTTGGGGCTCAAACATTTCTGCGCCGTTTTATTTTTAAAAAAAGAAAGCCGTAAAACTTATGTATAATTGCATCTTATTTCGAATCAAAATGTAATCGCTTTGAAAAAAAAATGACATCTGTCAGATTTGCGCATTTTATGGAAGTGAGATTTACGACAAAACATCGCGTGATCACCATACCAGATTAAGATCACGTTCCGCCTCGCAACTTCAAGGCAAAAATCACATGAGATTCACCGTCCAATCCCTTCCTCCCTACTCTTCGTATCTCTTCCAAAAGGCTTTTTTGAACAGAACTTTCGCAGGTTGAATGGAAAAAAGGCTTTTTAATCCTTGCCACAAATTTACCGCTTATGTCAGTGCTCTTATATTTTATTTTTTTTACTATGATTGCTCTTCTGAAGCCGCGAAGAAGGCCACCAGATTGAAGGTTTTTTGCTTCTTTTTTTACCTCTCATTATTTCTTGAGCAGAAAGGGCAAAGATAAGGAAATAAAAGTGTCGAGAGAGTGACTAACAAATGTTTCTCACCGAAGTTCCATCCTGTTGCTAATTAAGTCTTGCAGGCCTTTCGCTTCAACCTTAGGCTGTTAGCAACACTCTGGCCACTTTGTGACCAACGGCAGATGAAGTCATCAAAAGTACAGACTAATTTATTTTCAGCATTGTGATACTGTCAGTACTGCAATATGATAATAATGAAGAATGATATGATACAATTTCCATTGTATTTAAATTCAAAATTTTAATCACGCATTTCATCTATTGCATGTGCCAAGTTTAAAAAATGTCCCATTTGGAAATATCAGTTAATAACTCAATACGTGCTATTAGCCTCTTTGGGAAATTACACAGAAATGTATCATCAACAACAGCAGGCGAAAGTTCAGTATCACCTGCAGTCAATCAGTCTTACTCAAACTGAGGGATAATATAAATTGATAGTTATTAATTAATGGAGTCTAATTATTCTCAAGTAACACAATTGCTATTCCAGATTAAATGCTGAATCTATTTCCAACTTTCAGAAGCAAGATGTTAGATGGCCTTATGCACAGGGCCGCCTAGAGAAAATATTTGTGAGGTACACACAAGATGGATGGACTTTTATACAAAATTCTACACATATTATTTACTAGCTGTTACCCGCGACTTCGTGCGCGAAGAATTTGAATTATTCTTTTTTTAATTCACGAATGCAAATGTTTTGTTGCATTTTGAAAGGGGAAAGGAAAAGTTCTGACGGTTAATAATACTTAATTGGACGGCTGACAGGAGTGTACTGTACATGTATGCTGATATAGTTATATAAATTGTTTATCTATGATGATATACTTTTGTATACCACGTTATTTGCACGGATGTAGAGGTTGTGTGGGCTGTACACACGTGAGCAGGCCACATATAGTTGCCCATGGGAAAAATATGGTTTTTCCAAATGTACGCCTGCCACTTTCAGTGTCTGGCCCTGAGCCTCGAAAATGATATTTTTACAGAGATTTGTTACCTTTTGAACTGTGATGATAAATCCTTCGGTGTTATCGGAAGGCGTGGAATTAAAACACTCTCTCTTCTCCCTATATCAGTCATAACAGTAGCTTTCACGACGTTTGTACCTAGGTGTGTAATTTTTAACTGTGTGCCACTGCGCAGTCTCGGTATATCGAGTTTACGTATTAGTAGTACTGGCACACCGACTATCATTATAGGCTTATCGGAAGGTGCCCCTGACAATTAACACTGGCAAAAGCCCGCGCGCGAAACAGTAATTTGGCTTGAATTTATTTCTATAAGAATAAAAAGTATTGTTAGAAATTACGTTAAAAAATATTTTTAAACCTTTATAGCAATCGGAGAAAACATTTCATCGCAATGGAATTAATAGCATTAAAAAGATCATTTTCTGGTCTTTAAAATGGCATAAAAATAATTGTTGTCTAATAAAGATTTCAGAAGTTATTGGCAAAAAACGTCTAAGCATTAGGCTTAAAAGCGGTTAATGTTCGTTATTTAATTAAATATCTTAAGAACTAATTAACTCTGAAACTTGAAAATAACACCTTTGACCTAAAAATATGCTCTAGAATGCCGTGTGTAAATTTCACGTCGCTACCGTTCACCGTTTAGGAGGAGTTCTTGTGACCAACCGATTGACCGACAGACAGACAGATACATGTAAATTCTGCCTTATTTTATGGATACTTATAAATATAAGCAAAATTTTCAGAAATAAAGGTAAATTAGTTCAAAGTCTAACCGTCTCCTAGCAACTGAGTAGCTATAAATTTGCGTTATTTCAAAATCGTCTGCACGTAAAATTTAAAAAATTAATAAAAATTGAATGAAAAATCTCACAGAAATAAAATTGGTATCATTGCAAAGGCAAAATGTTTATCTTTAAGATGGTATAAAAATAATTTGTATCGGACAATTTGTT
>BGPR01046651.1:0-11988 GCA_013235015.1 Araneus ventricosus
ATCATTAGCTTTTTTTCCATTTAATACTGTAGATTATTCTTGCGTTTTTCTGAGATACTCCATATACGTCTCCACTTTGTTTCGTCTGTTAACAGGAATAAATAGCTAGAGATGTCCTTGTTATTAAGATAATTGCGATAAAATGCTGTACTGTTTCATTTATTTCATTCTCTGGGACCAGTAGAATGCGTCAAAATATACCCATCGTGATACACGTCATGACCGCTTTAAAATTTAATTTTCTTTTAAAGGAATTTGGTGGGAGCGGTTAGGGAGAAAAAAGATGGGCGTGATGTCACAGTTGGTGTATTCGACAGTTATTGTTTTTTCTACTGTAACTGTGCTGTCATCATATAAATGTCAGTCTCGATAAAGGCAATTGTTTTGGATCATAGGTTATATTTTACAAATAACAAACTTCAAAAAATAAGGAACTGTCAGCGACTGTGCTGCCATATAAACATTGTGCCTATCCATGTCGAACAAAGGTATTCTGCTTCTGAATCATAGGTTATATTGTTAAATAACAGACCTCAAAATTAGAGAAACTACCGCGTGATTGTCATATAAATGCTCCAATCCACCATGCCCAGCAGTTGCATTCTGCTTCTGAACTACAGGTTACAATCGACAAATAACAAACTTCAAAATAAGTGGAAACTGCTCATGATCAGGCTGGCTATAAATACTAAAGTTCATTCAATGAACAAAGGTATTCTGCTTCTGAACTGTAAGAAATTGTACAAATAACAGACCAAAATTAGGGAACTGTCATGCGATTGTGCTGTCAAGTATAAATGCTGATCCATTCATGCCCATCAAAGGCATTCTGCTTCTGAATCATAGGTTACAATCGACAAATAACAAAAATTTCCAAAAATGAAGGAAACTACTGCTGACTGTGCTGTCATATAAATACTGGGTCTTATGTCGAGCAAGGTATTCGCTTCTGAATCATAGGCAAAATTGTACAAATAACAATCTCAAAAATTAGGGGAAACTGTCATGCGATTGTGCTGCTCAATATAAAGCCGATCCATTCATGTCGAACAAAGGTATTCTGCTTCTGAATCATAGGCTATATTGTACAAATAACAGACCTCAAAATTAGGAAACTGTCATGATTTCGAAGCACATATAAATGCCGACTCCACCTGCTGCTCTCCAGCAGCATTCTGCTTCTGAATCATATAGGTTACAATCAAATAACAAACTTCAAAATAAGGGAAACTGTCATGCCGACTGAAGTATAAATACTAAAGCTCATTCATGCGTCGAACAAAGGTGACTTGCTTCTGAATCATAGGTATTATACACAAAATAATGGTATTCCCAAAATGAAACTGTCAAGATTGTGCTGTCATATAAATGCCGGATCCATTCATGCTCATCGCTGCATTCTGCAGTTTCTGAACCATAGGTTACAATCGACAAATAACAAACTTCAAAATGAAGGAAACTGTCAAGACTGTGCTGTCATATAAATACCGGTCCATTCATGTCGAGCAAAGCGTATTCTGCTTCTGAATCATAGGCTAAATTGTACAAATAACAGACCTCAAAATTAGGGAAACTTAATAAGCGAAACAATAATTAAAGCACGTAAAGTTAATATTCCAATTAATGCACTGGACAAAGCAGAACCATCCCAACTCTAATTCTTTTATTGTTAAGGGCTCTTATAAATTTGAAGCTGTTGACAGCTTTAGTTATCTTGGATTGCAAAATAAATATTTATAAAGTTTTGGGACAGTAATAAGCAAAAGGATAATTTCAGCTAATCGTGCATTTTTTCGTTTGGAATCAAAATTTAATTAACTTAACCGAGTAACTGATAGTTAAGTTCTGAAAATATCAAAATGTACTGTCATCGAGAACATACAGGTGCATAAAATTTGAGAAATTTAGCACATCAGGAAGTGAATGAGAAATCGATTACAGATTTCCATCGATATAAAAATGTTCAATCAACTTGGATAAAAGTGTGTAAAAATAAACATATCTGAGAATACATTTTTAATCCAGTGGATCTGCGTGAACTGGAAAAGGAGGGGCGTTTAACAGATATTAAAATGTCCTCTTTTAATACTGTTTAAGGTACCCGACTAGGTTCGGAGAAAATTTTATAAGAAAGCATGCACAAAAAAGACTTACGGACTAAATAACAAAAATAGACTTGAATAATCATAGTTAGAAAAAAAATCATATATCACAGTAATTTTTGAAAATAATTTTTTTCAAGAATTTTAATAAAAATTTTAATGTTAAGAAAAATAGCATAATTAAAAAAATATGGGACATATTTAAAAATATCAAAACGTAAATGCGTACTTCTCAAACTATCTAGAATGTAACAGACCGCAAGATAAAATTTATTGTAATAAATAAATATTTTATGAACATTCAAAGTTGGCGTCATTGATTTTTCGCCAAAATTTTCCTTCATGTCAAATTGAAAGTGACTGAAAAAGATGACTAAATAAAGCTATCATAAAATCTGCGGTCTATCAAACCCTCAAAGATTTTTGATACATGTGTACCAAATTTCAATGAATTTTAATGAATTGTTTTGGAGATATTACGTTTTTCGTGGACCAATTTTAGCGAAATTTTCATTTTTCAGAAAGCGCATTTAAAAAATATAATAACACGTTAGTTCAAATTAATATCAAGGAATAAAATATTCGAAATCTGAGAATAGAAACAAAGACTGTTTTAGAATCTTAAAAGTTGTGGCTTTATTTTTAGATGAAAAAAAATTTTGAATTTTTTTCGAAAATCGCTTTTTCGACCTAGTCGTATAACTTAAGTGCAGGAAATTTTAAAAGCTGACATTGAGTGTAAAAATTTAATATTAATTGAAGTTAAAAAACACTTAAAATATCTTTTGAAGCACTGGTTGTTTTTGAGTTGATGAACCGCTACTGTAAGAAAGTAAATATTAGATTAGAAAAATAAAACTTCTGGCCCCAGTCATATTTCATTATTTATTCGAGGTTTTTATTTCATTTATTTCAAAATAATCTATCCGAAGAATATTAATTTGTACATAATTAAGTCTTCCGAAATCATTAATGATTCACTCGCACAGAAACAACGAGAAATAAAACTAATTGTTCTTCCAAAATTAATGTGATTAGAAACTCAACATGAGAGACGAGTTAGAGAGCAACAAATTCAGCTGTCGCTTTGGGTAAAATATGTTAATATCTTTCAGCTCAAAGGTTGCACGAAAGAATTTTGTAATAAAGGTAATTAAAATAACTTCGGTTTAAGGAAGCAAGAAAATAAGAATCACACAACTGTTTAATAACGATGTAGTGAAACTCTGGCTAATTTAGAAAATTTACTAAGAAAGGAATATTTAATGAGCATACCATGAGGTTCAGTTCAGAGTAGAAAAAGAATAATTTTAGGCGATACTGTATGTCACAGATGATATTTAAATTCCGTATATCCTCTCTTTCTTACAAGAAGATAACTTTTAATTGTGTTTTTTAAATGTCGCACAGCTGCTGGAGGTTTCTGAGGTTTCTTTAGTCGATTCGATAAGCATAAATATATGCAGTAATTAGACACAATAGAAATGATTTTTTAATGGCTTCCAATGTTTTTTTAAAGAATCTCAATGATAAGAAGGCTACATATCAAATTTCATTTATCAAAGTAATTTTTAAAGAAGTTATTGCTTTCAAAAGTATGCGATTATATAGACAGACACACAGTCAACCCTTTGACGGATTTGGGCCAAAATTTGATACAAACCTACATTCCTGATGATAAAACTGTGTACCAAATCTTATCCACCTAGATATTTAAGTTTGTGAGTTATCGCATTCACATGAACACGGACATACATACAGAGTGACTTCCCGGGGAAAGATTTTGTCCAAAATTTGATAGAAACCTACAAAATATGTGTAAAGACTACATGCCAAATTTAATCCCTGAAGCTTTAATAGTTTTTGAGTCATCGTGTTCACAGACACAGACTGACCTAATTCCAAAATGGATCCAAATTTTTAGGACTCAGGGAGGTCTAAAACGTGGAGATTCGTCAAAATCTCGAGTTCGAATTTTTTGACGATTACAATACTTTCTCTTTGTATACTTCGTATACGAGAAAGTAAAAACTGATTTCGTGCACTTCACAAATAATTATCGACTGCAAATGCTGGTATTGAAAATACGAAGAGCCACATTCTATTGATTGCTTGTTCTACACTTTAAATTGTTGAAGAGATTCAGTATGATACATAATTGTGCATGTTAGTGTTTTTTTGAGAAATGATTTGCTAAACAGGCGAGAAGTGAATATTTTTATAGCCCTGAACTCACGGAAAGTGTAATTCCTTGAGAATGGAAAATATTAGAGGATTTTTGCGTCCTGAAAGCTGCTTTTAAATAACGAGTACAATAAGAAATAAAATAAAACTAAAAATTTGGAAATATATGAAATAAAACAATTAACTCTTTAAATGCGCTATATTTAGAGAGCGCTAAATGCTGTTGCATCTAAAAAACAAATGAAAACAGTGTTGTAAAAGAAGTGAAATAACGAAACAATTCTTTAATCATTTTGGAAACCAGCGGGAGTGGTCTCCCCTAAACTTTCTCGTATACTCGTAACACATGTAGAGAAAACTAGAATAATAAAAGACGTCAAATAAACTTCCGTCGCAAGTAAACCAAAGTTGGAACCACGCGTGGTTTGAAGGATCAAAACAAATTCAAATCCTCTGCTCATTCTTTTGCGCAACAGGACCTAGCGAGACTCCCTAAATGTTTGCTTCCTTAAAAAATCACTCCAGAATTTGTTTTTGGCAAACTGCCAAGTTTCGGAGCGTCCCTTCCTTGTACAGGCATTGCCACTAGTAGGCATGCGCAGGGAGTTAGTTTCAAAACTGAACAAGTATGCGATTATACAGACCGACAGACAGTCAACCCTTTGACGGATTTGGCCCAACATTTTATACGGACCTACATTCATGACGATAAAACTGTGTATAAAATTTTATCCATCTGGCTTTTCAAGTTTTTGAGTTATAGCGTTCGCATGACCCCGAACATACAGACAGACAGACTTCCCGTTGACGGGTTTTGTCCAAAATTTGATAGAAACCTACAAATTATATTTAAAGACCACATACCAAATTTCATCCCCGTAGCTCTAATAGTTTTCGAGTTATCGTGTTCACAGACACACACACAGACACACATACAGACACACACACAGACAGACATAATTCCAAAATTGTGTTTTTCGGAATCAGGGAGGTCTAAAACGTGGAGATTCGTCAAAATCTCGAGTTCGAATTTTTTGACGATTACAATACTTTCTCTTTGTATACTTCGTATCCGAGAAAGCAAAAAGGAACCAGTACACTACCCTTTATTCAATGTTTGGTTCATACGTAATTGCGTACTATGATGGTTGAATTACGGTGAATGAATCTGCGTAAATTCATAGGGGAAACTAAGAATACTTGGCCCTACTTTTACTTTTTCTTATATTTCTCAAATAGTTAAATTTTTAGTATCATAAAAGGATTTGTTTTTAAGAATGAGATACATACTTGTGCTAAATTGATATCTCATTTAATCATAAAATAAATATATTTAATGAAATCACGTAGGGTCAAGTATCTCTAATCTTAGGGGTACTTGACCCTAAGCTAAGGATACTTGATTCTAAGGGTAGGATACTTGACCTTACATGTAAAACGTTCTTAAATTCTTTTGATAATCTGTATGTACGCGAAATTCAGATATTAGGTCATAGCTACTGAATTGAAAACGTCTTTATTATCAAATAATATTAATGAAACTAATATTAAAAATTAAATAATATGGTTACTATAAAACGCAGTTATAATTAATATAATCTAGTTTATAAATTGAAATCGTTAAGTTATGACATTAAAGCTAGTTATTAAATTAAATTAGTTCAAAATTTAATATGCAATTAAAATATTGATTTAATTAAATGAAAAAATTTACAGCATGGAACTGTAAACCTAGCAACGTCATTAGCGCTTTGAAGAATTGCCGGATTTGTAAAATTAAAATTAAAAAAAAATGAATAGGATCAAAACACACACACAAAAAAGAAAATCTAAAAAATGTTTTACAAAACAAGAAATTGAGAAACTTAATAGACTTACTCGGTTCTTTTAACATTTAAAGAAAAATAAAAGCAAAAGAATAATAATATATTTTAGGAGAAAATTCATATCAAGAAAGCAAGACAAACTCATCAGGAATGGCGAAACGTTAAATAAAACCAAACGATGACAAATAGCTCGAACAAAATATTTTTATTAAAATAATAAATAAATAAATAAATCTTTCTTTCTCAGACGAAGAAAAAATAGATTAATTAAATTTCAATTATTTTTAAAATTCTTATTAAAATAATGATTTGCATTATTTGAAATTATCATATTAAAAAGAAATTTTATTCATTAAATAATTACTAACAAAATTTTTTTAAATAATTATTCTCTATATTTGAGTTTCCAATATTGCCTACAAACTCCACGCACCAGAAAACTGGTTCCAACCAACCACAAAATATGCTTCAGTCAATTACGACATCAAAATTGCAATAGCTTTTCATAGGGTCAAGTATCCCTAACTTTTTAGGGTCAAGTATACCGAACTTGACTTTTTCTAAATAATATAAAAATTAAGCCTCTTAGAATTAAGATACTGTATAACATCTTATATCAAATTGTAGCTAGAAGTATGCTTAAAACGCAGAAATATTTTAATTCATCATATCTTCAATAGTAAACTTCCTATCCACTGAGGAATAAAAGTGAAAATTTACTTTTGGATCCCCAAAACATATTTACATACACACCGTTATGATGGCTTTTCAGATTGGAATGAAAATCCTCTCCAATGTAACCATGTGACCAATGGTCAAATAAAAATGTCACACACGAATTACCAATTAACTCACAATCTGAGAAAATCGCTTAGGGTCAAGTATCCTTAGTTTCCCCTCTACTTTTTGATATAAACTAACGCATTCTGAAAAGGGTTCCATAAAGGTCTGTGAGCATTTTTTATTACTAATATAATAGCCCAGATCTGTCTTTAACTGATCCGGTAACGCTCTGACGTCACCAACAATAAAATTCGCGCCATAGCACTGCGAGAGGTTAAACAGCATTATTTCATTGTTACAGCACCTAAATTTCAGTAATTTTAAATTTAAAAAAGTAATTGTCGTTCTAATTTCAAATTTAATAGCTCTAAAATAGTGAAATAAAATTTTCTATCGATTGATATAAAATTTATCTCGCTATGATCAATAGTTCCCGAGAAATTTTAAATTATATTAATCATATATTTCAAATTAATTTCCGTTTTTTAATAGAAAGTAGTAAATCACGTCAGTGGTATATCATGTGCGTGATATAGTTAGGACGCCATGATGCATATGATTATTTATTGCAATCGTGATGATATAATTTAATAATATTTTTTGGCAACGTTTGACAAACAGAGAAGTGCTTTGTTTTTATTAGAATTTGAAACAAGAATTCCTTTGAAATTTTAACTTTTGACTTACGTTTGACATGCTGAGAATTTCATAGTTAATGAATTATTATGTACATATTTTGTATATATTTTTTGCTATAATTTAATACTTTACAATCATGAATTAGTTTACTATATTTTTTACGATGAATACCGACGAAGAACCCATCGCAAAAAGACGGAGGATGACAAAGGAAAGGAAAGCAAGATGGTCTATGGTCTATCACCCGTCATACCATGACAGGTGATTTTCTAGTATATTTTCTAGTATTCTGCTTTGTTTTGATTAGATCACGTTAAGATTTACAAAAAGACATCTGAAGTACAAGGGAAATTGTTAAGCAACGAAAAATAATTCGCACGGAATATTGTTTCCACCATGAGGTTTTTGAATAAAGAAATATGCAGATAATATGTAAATAAAAAAATATTTCCTGTCGTAAAACATATGTTTATTTTATTTGTTTTCAATCAATGTTAAACATTTCTCTCGCATATATATCTATTTTAACACTTCAAAGCTGAAGGCAAATCTTTCGAATGAAGAGGCAATTTGCACCCGTCATACTATGACGGGTGATTTTCCAGTTTTATAATAAAGATGGTATTATATATTTTATAACTTATTACTTACGCAATTTACCTATTACAAACAATTTGACATTTCTTATTTAACAAATGAGTATCTAAGAACTAAATCTTTTACCATGACCATCTTTGATAAGATTTTCCTAAATAAATTGTTAATAGTATATTTAATTTATCAATTTGCTTTTGACATTCCAATTTTCTTGGCACTTCTTGCATGATAACAACTTAATGAATCCACGTAATTCTCGTCCCACTTTCTTCTAATTCACCTTCTCTCAACACTTTAAGATGTCGCGTGGTTCATTACAGAGAATTGGACGCAGGTACGCAATAGGGGACATTCCGCCATCTTTGAATTTCGGGTTCTCTATTGCAAACCGTCCAGAAAAGTTTATGAGCCGTTTTCTTGAGAAATTAAACTATTCTCAATCTGTTGCATAACACTTATTTATAATGAAATAATTAATTTTGGAAACAAATCTAGCATTAGAATTTATTTCAATATTTTGTGAGAACCGCTATACTTTAAAATGTGAATTGTGGAGTTGGTTCCCTAATACGTAGCTGCATCATAATGTGTCTCACTCCCCTTTTCCATTACATCTTAGCCAACTGAGCAGTATAATAGTATATTCCATGTTCTCAGGAAAGAACTCAAAATTTATATTTAACCTAAAAATATGAACGATTTATAACAATAATGTTTTTACATGATTTTGACATTATTTATTACTAGAAAATCACCCGTCATGGTATGACGGGTGTAAGTTGCCTCTTCATTCCAGAGATTTCCCGTCAAATTTGACGTGTTTAAGTAGATATATATGCGAGAGAAATGTTTAACGTTAATTGAAAATAAATAAAATAAACATATGCTTTATGACAGGAAATATATTTTTTATTTTACATATCTTTTTATTAAAAAAAAAAACTCTTTATAAACAACATTCCGTGTGAAATATTTTTCGTTGTTTAACAATTTTTCTTGTACTTCAGATGTCTTTGTGTAAATTTTAATGTTGCCAAAAGATAATATCAAATTATATCATCACGATTGCAATAAATAATGAGATGCATCGCGGCGTCCAAACTATATCACGCGTATGATATACCACTGACCTGATTTTACTACTTTCTATCAAAAAACGGAAATTAATTTGAAATATAGATTAATATAATAAAATTTCTCGGGAACTATTGATCATAGCGAGAGAAATTTTATATCAATTGACAGAAAATTTTAGTTCACTATTTTAGAGCTATTAAATTTTAAATTAGAACGACAATTACTGTTTTAAATTTAAATTTAGAGAAATTTAGGTGCTGTAACAATGAAATAAAGCTGTTTAACCTCTCGCAGTGCTATAGCGCAAATTGTATTGTTGGTGACGTCAGAGTGTTACCGGATCAGTGAGAGACAGATCTGGGTTATTATATTAGTAATACTACGGGGTTATTCAAAAAGAAGGCGCAGATTTAAAATACTTACAATAGATAGAGACACATACAATACATCAGTGGATAGAGTAAAGTTCAAAGTTTTATTTTATGCGTTCGGATAATTCCGGTAAAAGCTAACATGCTCAAATATTGGTTGTTTCCACAAATTCAAAAAGATCGGAATGATTTTGTCTTCATGCAAGACGGTGCTCCACCTCATTTCCACAACGAGGTACGTCAGTATCTGAATGACACAATTCCAGGATGATGGATAGGAAGAGGCGGATAACATGATCTTGTTGATCTTACGTGCCGCCAAGGTTACCAGATCTTACCCCCTGCGACTTTTATTTGTGGGGGTACTTAAAGACAGCGTGTATCTACCACCTATGCCTACTACTCTTCAAGATTTGCGAGATCGAATTGTTACAGTAGTGATTTCAATAACCAGAGACTAGTTGCTTCGTGTGTGACAAGAAATGGACAACCGATTCGACGTTTGTCGCATAAAATATTGAGCTCATGTTGAATGCATAAAGAAAACTTTAAGATTTCCTCTGTCCAGTGATTTATCATATGTGTCTATCTATTGTCGTTCATTACAAATAAAGATTTGAAATCTGCTCCTTTTTTGAATAACCTTGTATTTTTTGAAAGGCTGTTTTGCCTTGTTTTCCAGCTGTAAAAGAGCTTAGTTATAAAACCGAGTTGTTTTGTTTCCGGCGGGCCAGTTATTAGGTTGATTATTCCTTATAGGAAGTCTACCTATTGAAATGGTTCTCATAACATGACTTCCAGAAAATTTCTGCAAATCTTCACCGTTCATGACAACACATGGCACATGGGCACACAAGATTTACTCATCGTCACTTACTGCTGGGAGAACCAGCGCCAATGTGCTCAGAGTGCAACTGTATTATGTCTGTTCATCGCATCTTATCAGAATGCTCACATTTTAACTCGCAACGTTTATGTTTTTTCAATTCTACTACTATTTCATTACCCACATTACTTGGCGAGACTCCTCATGTTCATCTTTTTGCATTTTTGAAAGCAATCGTTCTTTATTCTCTTATTTAAACATAGTTTAGTTTTAACCGAAAACTTTTTCATCGGTTTTTATACATATGCAACCTTAGTCATTTATCTTGACGTGATTTTACATTTTTTCTGGCGCAGTATGGTCAACTCCATGGCTCTTGCGCCAAAAAAACCAACACAACCATCGTTAAAAAGTTACATATATATAACGCTTTTTTCCATGTTATCTTCTGAACACGATAACTGAAGTAATTTTTATTTAATTTTAACGAGAGTGGTATATGTTGTAAGGATAGTGAAAATTTCGGTCGAGTTCGTAGATGGACTATGTGTTCGAGTTGTAACTGTCGGATGTCAGTCCGCCATATTCTTTTAGAATGCCCAAACTTTTATATCCAGCGTTTACAGTTTTTCAAAACATCTTCAATTTCCTTGTCGAATTTACTTGGCATAACTCCTCATGTTCAAATCTTTGCGTTTTTAAGATCCATTAAGTTTTATTCACAGATTTAAAAAAAAATTTATTATTTCCAGCAGTCATCCCACTATTGTTTTAATTTCTTTTTATATTGATACCACTTTTACATTCGTTTGGCACAACATAGACAAACCAATGGCTCTTGTGCCACAAAACAATCAAACAATCAATCGTAGATGGACTATCCAGCTGAAAGTGGGTGGAAATGGTGGGTGGTGGAAATTTTCATTTCTCCATAAATAATTTACAATTGAAAATAGAAAGAAAATTAAAATTATGTGAATTATCGCCTTATCATAACGAACAATGTTTGCATTTAAACTTTTTCGATAGCTGCAATTGCTTAGAAGTTATGAGCTGAAAAGTGATATTCCCTCTTTCCCTCCCCCCTAACTTAAAGTATCTTTCAACCTATGCATGTTACCCCTAGCTGGGAAGCTCTCGTCATTTGCAGTCTCTTCCACCTAATTTCATTCTAGCAGCTATAAACCTTATGAAAATAAAGGGCGAAATATTCTTTTCCTTATATCTCCGCACTAAAGGAATCTACATTTGCCTTCCGGCTTGCCGACGGGGATTTTTTTCTGTAAATTATTGTTGAACTGTCCAACGCGCTAAGAGAATCACTCGATAGACAATATAGATTCACATTTTGTCAATAGTTAGGCAATACAGGAAACATGCTTTGTATCATAAGATATTCGAACACTATTTATTCTATCGTATTATTTTTCAATAGTAATAGTGATTTTGTCCTTAAAGCCGCTTTGGTTTGTTTCCGCTACGCCAAAATCCGATCTTCCTTTTTGACAATTACTTGTTCAACTGTGTAACAAGCCATGAGAAACACTCTCTGGGGACCAGTGCTTAAAAGCATTTCGGGATAG
>BGPR01046652.1:0-11827 GCA_013235015.1 Araneus ventricosus
TTTGATTGCAACCTCCAAATACAAAGGATTTCATTAAAACATTTTCACACACTCACTTCCACGTGGCCACAATTTCACTCTGTACGCACACACACACACACACACATTACTCCTATAATAATAATACCTTGGCTATCAATAATAATAATTCTTAAGCACAGATGCATTACTACACACTCACTTCACACAGCACACTCTATACACTTCCATACACAGCACACTATTTCCCACTCCCACATCACACACACACATACTCACTTCCACACACACACACACACACCTCACCTTCCACCATATATTACCGCCCACCACACCACACTTCACACAACACACCTTCTGCACACATATGAATATACATAATTACACTTGGATATCATTTCTTGGAACAAAGTCAAAATAAAACTTCACTGGATAATATATATGTACATTATCCTTTAGTTTTAGTTGCTGCACAGTTGAACTACTTAAATGGGAAACAAAAATAACACACTAGTTGACATTTACTTGCTCATAGTACTAATCTGAATGCATAATCTTATTGTCATCAGCTATAAATTGTACTGTACTGAATTTTGAAATTGTCATGTTGACCAGATGTAATAGCAAGCAAAGGTCGAGCTTAAATACGAAAACAGTAGCTCGAAGAAAATTAGTATACCCATGAGATGCATCAAGTCCTTTCTAAGAATATTTTGTTTGAATAGCAAATATATATTATGCAAAATGAATTAAAAGTAGAAGAAAAACCCGAAATAAGACAAATATCTGTTATTCCACCACCTCTGCATTTGTCATGACTCATGTTTGTAATGGTTATAACCTCTGCGTTCAGGGAACAAGAATTAGTGGTTTTGTTTGTAATTTGTTGCTGCATGTGGAAAACACCAAAAGAAAAAAAGAACTTTGGAGAGCAAAAACATCCACTTCCTTCCTCTGAGCTTTTTTGTGCACAGGTTCATGGAGTCGTAGTTTTTGGTCACTTCTTGTTTAATTCCGTTAACTTCCTGCTAACTGTTTGATGCGCTGCTGCAGAAAGCGAAATAAAAATATGATTTATATCTAACATCAATTTCTATTTACTTATTATTACCACTCTCGCTGAGTTGAACAATTTGCGCAGTGGAAATTAACCTAAAAGTAAAGTGTAGTTTATGAAATCACGAACTTCTCAATTCAATCATGTAACTAGAAACAAGGAAGTCTAAATACTATTGCGTTTTTAATGCCAAAAATTTTATTGCAATTTCGTGCTTTTGGTTTGATTTGAATAATGTTTATATATTTTCGTATGGTCATCTTCAATTAAAAATATTTATTCATTTTCATAATTGTCTACACTTTTAATTTATTTTCATTTGTTTACATAACTTATTTTATATCTGTAAAGATGAATTCATTAATCTATATTTCACGCTTTTCAAGATGGGCATGATGCTCTGAATTTTTCTACTCGTGTTTGTTCTTGATGATCAGCATTACATAAATTTTATCTTTCTGCACTCCTTTTCCAGATGAACTTTGACTATGCCAAATCTCACACTCCTCCGTGCGCGCAATGTGCTTAAAACGGGGTACAAAGTTTTCTCTTCACATATTAATATATAGATATGGGTGTCAGCATGACCATACCTGACTTCTGTGCAATAAAACCCACAGCACATTAAATTTTCGTGTTTCCATATTAATTCGCAGCGATTTGAGATCGTTTATGAATATGGTAAAAACATCTGACGTTTAAAGACTTAGAATCTATTGAACGCATTTAATTTTAGTCAGAATGTAGTACAAAAAGTTTCAATTCTTTTCAAAAATAATATTTTTCTTACGCTGTTATCTCTATAAAATTGCAATGATGCTCACTCAATTCGTAATTACGTATGTCTTTAAATGTACTTTCAGACATATTTCTTTCTTTCGCCAAACTAATCTACTGAATCGCTTGGAGTATACAAGAGAGAATACTGCAATTTGGAGTTGTCTCTGAACCATAGACTGCGAGTAGACAAGGTCAATTTGAAGCAATTGAATTCTCGCTTGAGGCAAATTCTAAGTATCAAAGAGCGCATCCTTATGGATTTTTCCCACAGCTTATTTGTTGTTTTGGACTGCGTTTCTGCTTTCAGATTCTGGATCACTGGCCCATTTTTATTATGTCGGCGTTGTATTCTCCTTGGTGATTTCCACAATGTTTTCATGGATGACTATAATTATGTCTATTTTCACAGAACATATCAAGTCACAAATGATGAATTCCTGTATTAAACTATGTCGTGTCGAACGAAATCGTGTTGTAAACGCAATTTCGGAATAAAAGCAATGAATATCTCAAATTTTGATGTAAACACTGTACATTAATTTATTAAATGTTAAATCTGACATCTTAACTTTAATTACTCTATGTCCAGCAATATTAAATTTATTCGCTTAAGAGATGCAAATGCTTTTATTGGACATTTTATGCTATATTTTATACTTTTGGAATCTATTAAAAATTATACTAACAGTGGTGGACGAAACCAAAATTTCACCGAAATCTCTGCTAAATTTAATTAATGTTTCACCTTTTTAAAAAAGTAAAATTGCTCAAGATGTTAATTCACAAGAGTTAGGTAAACATACTTCTGAGTCCCTGACTCAACAGAAAATAGTTTCAATGAAAAAAATAACTTTTATAAAACTGAAAATAGTCATTTATTTTACAAACGCATTAATCGTGAATTTTACATCGGAACTAAAACTTGAGTAGAAAATGCCAGGTTCACAACTCTTAAAACAAAAATATAAATACAGCGATGCGTGCTTTACCAGTGCTGTCAATTGTGTGAATCCAACAAACAGTAAGTTATCATTAGCTAACGGGAATTTCGGCGAGCTCTTTATTTTTCCTCGAAAAGTATGACTTTGTCAACTATGTTGTGCATGTGTATCAGATGATTTTAGAATTCCAATTAAAGCGAAATCCAAAATACGAATAACTGGAAATGTATAGGGAAAGCGATTGAAATGTGTCTATCTAAGTCTATTTTCCTTAAAATAACGGCGTTGGCTGTACATCAAGATTTTCGAGATTGCAATTACCAGTGGCAAAGATAGAAACAGAAATTGTGTCAGTATGTCTCAAAGAAATATGTGTTTCAAAGTCTTCTGAGCAAAGAGAGAGAGAGAGAGAGAACAAGTAATATAAAAAAAATATTTTTTTAAAGTCAATTCCTACTTAGGTCAACAAAGAAAAATTTTATTTTAGAAATTTTTTTCTCCCATTTAAAACTAAAATTAATTAATTAAATTTAATTAATGAATTAATATTTGAAGAAACTGTATTAACATCAAGTGTCATCCACTACAAGTTTAAAAAAATGTATTTGAATTTGAGTGGATGAATAAAAAGTATTTTATTAACGATTGAAAATTTGAACCATATATATAAATATATATAAGGAGAGTGTGAACTAATAGTAGGAATTGAAAAAAAAATAGACCTAAGTTTATCCATTCAAACGGTGAATTAAGCATTTTTGGATGCAATTGCCAACAAGAGATATTTTTCAGAATATAAATTAAGTGCAAAAATGATATGTCTTGAGTAAATCTTTTGACCCGGACGTGATTTGAACACGCAGTCTTCTGATCTGGAGTCAGACGCACTACCGTTGCGCCACCGAGTCCCGTTCCTCATTTCTTATCCCTACACCATGATCGTAGCCTGTGCGAGGCCGTAATAAATAAAATTAATTAATTAAATTTAATTAATGAATTAATATTTGAAAAAACTGTATTAACATCAAGTGCCATCCACTACAAGTTTAGAAAATTGTATTTGAACTTGAGTGGATGAATAAAAAGTATTTTATTAACGATTTAAAATTTGAACAAGACATATAAATAAATATATATAGGGAGAGTGTGAACTGATAGTAGGAATTGAAAAAAAATGGAAAATTCCGTATGTGGTACTAATTTTTTCGAAGTGAAATATCAAACAGATAATAAAAACTTAAACATGAAGGTCTTTTAAAATTCGAATGCATTAAAACTTTCAAATGGAAATGAAGCACAACTTATTCTTTTGTAGTAAATCTTTTCTGTAGAAAAATTTTATGAGTAAAATATCACCCTGAAAAGAAAGTTATTTATCGCGCTAATTTAATACATATTCATTTTCCCCCAAAAGCATGATATCTATTCATTTGGACTTAGTTATCAATATTGGTAGTAAAATTAATCAAAAACATGCCTCACTTTTGTGGGAAGTTCTCTAACAGCTTTACACTAACAGCCATATTTTCCCACAGAATTTTTAATAAGAGCTACGCCTTATAGATTAATGATAGTTTTTGCATTAGCAAATTACCGAACCGTGCCCCTTTGTACCCATGGATCGGATAAATGTATTGGGTTTCAACGGTAAACAGCTGAACTTGTATTCTATGCTTTTTAAAACGTGAGAAGCGCATTGGATGAAGGTTGAATAAGTTCCAACCGCCATACAATGGTGAGGTGCGGTAAATAATTGTGTAGTAAAAAGTAGAACAAATGTAAGCTTGTGTGAACTTGACCTTTTCATCGTGGAACTGCTATTAAGCTTAATGGCAGCTATTATATGTTTTCTAAAGACTCGATGTGAATTACCTTGTTGCTGATTCGGTATATATCAGCAGTATAGAAATAGCAACAACATTCTAAACAGACAAGAAAAACATCGGTAGCTAGCATCAATTTTATAACAAACATAAAAGCGAAAATATGTGAAAAGAAAATTAATTTTAAGAATATTATCGATTAATTTACTATCAATGAGAACGCGAAGAATGTCTTATAAGAAAATAATTAATAAATGATTAAGGTAGCATTTTTTAACCTATGCTAGTGACATCTCGTTGGAAAGATTCCATCACTTGCATTCTCTTTCATCCTTGTATTTCCTACCCTTATAGAAATGGCGGAGAGTGTGAAACTTGCTTATTATTTATTATTTTTCATTAATAATTGCTTATTATACATCTGTTAATATATCTCGGCAATCAAGAACTATTTTAGATAAAAGAGATTAATGTCTTACTGTCATAGGTTATGGATACCTTTCATAGCTCTGAAGATAGTTTTGCTATTTTAAAATGTGGGGTTTCCAAATCTTCCCGTATGTCCAAGCGTCATCCGTAGTGACTTGGTTCAAATTTTGAATAAGAACCGATCTCGTGTAATGGCGCTTACCGCAGATAATATCGCATGATTAACTCAAAATCGCAAAAAGCTGCATTCTTTCGAAACCAAATTTTAAAAATTTTATATCTGAAAATGCACCTTTTCTTCACGATTACAACAAAATTTACCAAAAAATAAAAAAATTCAAATATTTTTACAAGATCTCACAACTAAGAGCATATAAAGGAGTATATACTATAAGAGAGAAATGCGCATAATTCCTGGAAGCAAAAGGAAAAATTTGAAGAAAATAACACATTCTACCTTTTCTAATAAACTAGTCTTGATACAAAAGATAAAAGTTTTAGAATGTAACATTAATTTTATTTTCACGACTTTCACACTAGTAATCAACATGTCGCGAATATATAATTCAAATGAACAAAATAACGCTTGAAATTTCTGAGAATTGGATTGGATTCTGACATTAAGTTTTCACAATGGAATTTTGGAATAAATTATCTACGAAATCTTATTTTATTCAAGTTTCTAACAAAAGTTCTAAAAATAAAAACATCAAACACTTCAAACATTGTAGAGATTAGACAGGAATTCCATATTCCAGGGAGGAAAGTTTATATTATGATGCTCTTACTTTTGTCTTCTCTCCCCCCCAAAAAATGGTAGATAGGAAAGACACACTTTTGCAGTATCTGATGGGTTATTTCTAGTAACAGTATTATTTCTAATCTAATTTTGGACATAGATAAAAATCCTGTTAACCTTTTCAAGTTCACTACACGTTTCGTTTTGAAAATGACTAAATTTATTTCAAAGATGAGTATTAGACATGCCGCTGATCATAAATATGTAAAGGAAAAAAAATTAGCGTTTCTTATTTTCAACAAATTTGTTGTTTCACAGTAAAACCAATGAACGGTAACGGGTGATTTTTCCTCCGAATAAGTTATCATCGAAATGCAATTTAAATTATGTATTTAATTTATAAGTATACTTGAGTATTCAGGATATTCAACCTTCATAAAATTCAATATTACTTTCGAAGATTCAATTTTGTAAAAGATCAATTTGTGCAAGAACCCTCATCATTTTGTTTGTCTTAGAAATCAAAAGCAATTCAGCTCTCGCAATGCCGATATCTTTCTGAATATTAACGGTATTGAACTTGAATTTTTATATAAGTTGCCCTATATATCTGGCTCTTAAGTTATGAAAGAAAAATGACTACGTTTCGCCCATGCGCAGTAAGAAAATACTCAATGTGTGGTTTCACTGCAAAACCAAGGAGCGCGAAGGGGTTAACACACTGTCTGAAAAAAAGGGGAACTGGAATGGAATCTAAAACCAAATCCTCAACACAGAGTTTTAATACCGGCTTCCTGTTAATTCAGATTTGCTTAAAAAATTACACGTTCCAAAAATAAAAATATGAAATCACGGCAAATATTTCGGAGATTAACACAGTTTCAAGAAAATGAATGCAAAAGAAGAAAAGTATATAATTCCAAAAAGAAGAATAGGAAAAAGAAAGGACGAGAAGACAAAAGCTTTGCATTCTGAAACATCTGATGATTCCATTTCTAATGCAAAAACTAAACGCTCCGCCGAATGCAAGATGAGCTTATTTTTGCGAGATTACGCACTTTTACAAAGAAATCCGGATTCGCGAACGAACCGAGAGTGGATGGTTTGGAGAGCTCAACCCAGATGGGGATGTCCTCATTTCGATCCCAGAATGAATGCCTTCTTGCGTTTTCTCCTTTCATTACACACAATTCTTCTATGATGAAGAGTAATTCTAAAAGTACGTTTGCCTTTAGCAAATGAAATAGAACGTGAAGTTAAAAGTAGAAATTTGGAGTAATTTCTAGATAAGTTGCAATATCTATAAAAAATAAAACGAATTGAATGATTTCATTTAAGAAAATGGTGGAATATAATAAAAATTGGAATGGAAAATCAATATCATACAACGAAAGCCAGAAAACAAAGATAAACTCTGAGGTAATCGGAGAAAAACAAACAAGGAATCCATTCTGGTCCATTTTTTCCAGGGCTAAGGACTTAATTCGAAATGGATTCAAAATAATAATTGGGAAATTTTTCTTTAAGAAGCTTGCATTACGCCAAGATTACCTTACGATTACCTCTGAATTTATCTTTGTTTGAATAAAACGAATTGAATGATTTCATTGAAGAAAATAGCGGAATATAATAAAAATTGGAATGGAAAATCAATATCAAACAACGAAAGCCAAAAAACAAAGATAAACTCGAAGGTAATCGGAAAAAAACAAACGAGGAATCCATTCTGGTCCATTTTTTCAAGGGCTAAGGACTTTATTCGAAATGGATTCAAAATAATAATTGGGAAATTTTTCTGTGAGAAGCTTGCATTACGCCAAGATTACCTTACGATTACCTCTGAGTTTATCTTTGTTTTTTGGCTTTGGTTGTATGATATTAATTTCCATTGTTCTTTGTTTTTTGTTCGCAGCTGCAATTGCGCGCTACTTAAGGTATCCGACTGCGTTCGGAGACATTTTTTGAAAAATAACTTATATATATATTTTTTAATGTTATTTTTCAACTGCATATGTTTTAAAACTATGAAAATATTGTAAAATTAAGCTTTCAAAATAATATTTTTTAAAAAAACTGAGAAATTTGAAGAAAAATGACCAAAATATTTTCCTTACGCTAACAGCCATAGACAAAAATATACCTAAATCCTTGTAGGAGTACATTTTTATGACAGTTATCTGTGTTATGCTCTAAAATATTTCTTGTGCTTCAAAAAAGTTTTGAGATACAGCTGAACGTAGTTACTAAACTGGTAATTTTTCATAAAAAATGCTTTTCGTTTATATTTAAGCGCTTAAAAATAATACTCGATTTTAAAATTGACCATAGTTTTTAGAGGAAAACATCAGGCATATTACAGAAAACAATCTCAGAAAATTTCATATCAATACTTGAATAACCTTTTGAGAAATAATTGTTACGGTCGACAGTTTTCCTCAAAAATATCATTTCTCAGAAAACACATTTAAAGATTTCGTGCAACATAAAGTAATGCTTACAATTCGGAAATAAAACAGCTGTAACTCCATTTGTAATTCACGTAGAGTAAAAAGTGAGACAGCTTTAGAAAGCTGGTTAAACGGGCTACAAAATTAAGTCATAAAAAGATTTTTGATAATTTCATCGAAAACGACGATTTTAAACCAGTCGGATACCTTAAAAATATTTAAATTTTATTTTCTAAATTTTATTGTCTTTAAATAAATTTTTTGTTGTTTTGTTTGAAGTTTAAGTTAAATTTTTTTTATTTTTAAATTTATTCTAATTTTTCTTGTTGATTGCTTTTAAGCTCTATAAGAATTGGAATGTTATTTCATTGTTCTCTCTCTCTCTCTCATCATTGTGAGAATTAAAATTATGTTACGCAGAATTCCATTTGGGGAGAATTTTTGGTGTATTTTGCTCCACTTGTTTGCACTAAATTATGAATGAATAAAATATTTAGTTCAGAAAAGTCTTTTATTATGGTTGATGACACTAAGTTATAGACTCTGACGATTTAACATAAGATAGTTACTGAATTCTTTTCGAATGCCAACTGTTATCAAAATATAGTTCAAAATGGGGCCGACAATTATAAACCATATTCAAAAACTAAGTTACCATATTTAAATTGCTTAGCTAGAACAATGGGAACTGAAAGGCAACAATGGGCTTTAAATTCAAATCTAAGTTTCAATAAAACTTTTGATTCACGGTCGGAATAATTTAAGTTACTCCTACATCATACTAATATTGGCATTCGATTTATTTCCCATTCATTTAAAGTCCGTTTTCCCGTCATCTGACACCAAACTGGTTTGACAACCTAATAAAATGATATTTTAAAGATGCGTGTCATTAAAGTGTGGTTTTCGTTGTGACAATTTACAGAATATTAACAAGGGAAAATCTGAAAAAAAGCACCATTTTAGCTTACACGCGACAGTTAAATTAACACACTGTTGACCGCTAACAAATTAGATGCAAGGTCATAAAAGGTCAAACAACATGGATATCAAAAGACGTCATTTGACGTCTCCGGTCAATAATGTTAAAAATGTAATGGAGTCAATTCACATTATGTTACAGTCACATGGTGATCGTCACCAACCATTCTATCCAACTGCGAGCTGTCTTACACTATAACCCCTTTTTCTTCCTATAAGATGCGCAGTGGACTCTAAAATTAAACGCTGCGGAGCATTTGGTATCTATCAGTTGAGCATGAATTCAAATCATTTAAAATAATCAATAATCATATATTTTATTATATGATTATTAATATTTAATTAATAATCATATAATAAATATTAATGATTATTTAATAATAATTTCATAATCAGTAATAATAATAATTTCATAATCAGTAATAATAATTTCATAATCAGTAATAATAATTTCATAAATCAGATTGATATATTTTTAATCAATCATGAATCAAATCATAATAAATCACTAACTGCTGTTTCCACGCACACACTGATGTAAGAATAAATGATGACTATTTTTTTTAAAGAGAAATATGTACATAAGTTTGGAATATTTTCGTTAATTCCATACACTCATTTTTACAGAATTATTTAAAGACTATTTAAAATATAGGAAATCACGCAGTGTAGGGTAAAATGTAGCTTTTGCTGAAATATTCCTATTCATTTAGGCGCAGAATATTCTAGAGTAAACATTGAAGCTATTTTCAGTCATCATTTGTGGTTCTAAATGAGCATATCTTGTCTTTTGCATCTTATACGAAAGCTTCCAACGAGAGTGTTATTATTAAAGGAATTTCCTCGTTGTTTCCCGAATCCCAGCGATTTCTTTTTACTTAGCTTTAAAGAAATTTATTACCGTTTTCTCAGTCAAAATTAAGTAACTTAGTCAATTCATCATTTTTATTTATCTTTCATGCTGCTCAAGTTAACGCCTCGTTAAATAAACGTACATAGGAATTTAAGCAGCCATAAAAATTAGATCATCACATCATTAATTTGATTTAAAAAATATACAGAGTATTGTAGAATAATAAACAATTATGAAAACATGTAGAAGGAAAATAGATAAAATCTATTTATTTAACTAAACAATTCAGTTTGAGGTAAAGGGAAACGGACATATGTAAATAAACCAGAAATGCATTTCTAACTTATTGTTTGTGAGTTATTCTCTTGAAGATCTAGTTGTCAATCTTAACACTTATTATTTTGAAACAAAGATCACCTCAATTTAAGAATGAATCAATATTGTTTGTCATTAAAGCATAAAATACACTTAAGAATAAGTTTATATCATGGAAATAATTCTACCCAACCAGTTTATTTTAAGACTACGAATTTTATTTTCGCAAGATAGATTGTTTTCTAAATGGAATTTATTTACTGTAATCTGTAAATATTTGAATTCTGTATCAAGTGATAATTTTATTTTGATATGTATGTGTTTGTGTTCTTTTGTACAAAAAACAAATTATTAGATTCTCTAGAAAGTGCTTATTTTCTCCTTTCTCCCATCTTTTCCTTTTCATGAACTTAGCATTTATATTACGTTTATTTCTTGGAATGTTTGAAGCTATTTATCCGTAAAATATATGGAAATAACTTTTTTATTTCTCGTATATAAAGTATATAAATAAAAATTATTGTAATCGTCAAACTTATTTGATAAATCTCCAGGTTTTTTACCTCCCTGAGTTCGAAAAAATATTTTTGGCATCTTGTCTGTCTGTGAACACGACAATTAAAAAACGAAGTTAGTTAGACAGGTGCAATTCGGTACGCTGGCTTAAAACCAAAATTGTACATTTCTATCAAATTTCGGACGAATTAAAATCCACGAAAAATCAGTCAGTCTAACCGCCCGTGTGCATGTGGACCCCAGATAACAAAGAAGTTTGCGGAAAGGTTGTCATTTCATTTTCCATAGGCTTTCCGCGAAAGTATTTCCAAGTAAACCGTTTCGGAAACCATTGCAGCAAGATTTACGTGGGAAAGCTTTTTATGAACTACCTCACCGACAAGGTTTGAACGACAAGTCCACGAAAGCATTTCCGAACGAACCGTTTCGGAAACCATTCCCGCAAAATTGACGTAGGAAAGCTTCTTATGAACCACCTGTCCCATCGTGTGTGGCCCCGTCCGGTATAGTGGTTAGTGCGTTTGCCTTCAACCCTATGATCCCCGGTTCGGAGGAATGTGACGTTTTGTTACAGTCTACAACGAAATCGTACAAGTTCAATTAAAAATTAGATTATTGAAATTAATAATAAAGCTTTGATTAATTAATATTCCTAATTGATCTAATTAAATGACATTCCAGATAACTTTAAGTTGGACTAAGATGACGTCAGAAGAAGGGGGATAAAAAAGGGGGTTGGAGAACTGCTTGGGGTTCTATTTTATCCGCCGAAGGATGGCTCTTAACAGCCTTTTGGAAGGCCTGAAGCAAGCTTGTAATAAAAGCTTGAGTAAATCTGACTAAAAACCTTACAGAAGACCTTGTTTCTTGTTGACTAGCGAACCTTTCCGCTACCTTGCCGAAAGGTTCAACCCTTGTCATGGAAACCTTTGTGACAACCCTTTACCCTTGCTGGCGACAAGGTTTC
>BGPR01046653.1:0-11988 GCA_013235015.1 Araneus ventricosus
TCGAAAATTTCTTTAGTTGGTTTCTTCCATCTTTTCTTCTAACTCTTCCAACTGCAATTTTACGTAATGATGCCCCGTTCTTCAGTTGCACTTCTCTACATGATTCGGAATGTCTTTCGACACCTCTCTGTCCAAATTTCTCTTTCCTTTGAGCTTGAAGCATTTTTCTCAAAATGTTACCATAAATTCATCGTAAACCCTTTGAAACCTCGAATGATAAACGAGCCTTTTAAAAGTAAAACGAGTTTCTAAAATATCTACATTTGATTTTAGATATAACTGACAATCAATATTTCGATGCAAATATTTGGATTGAAGGCTAATGTGTTTATACTAATTGTCATGCAAATTGCTAGAATATATTGCATTGCAATTGATTATCTGAAACCTGCTTGCAATAATAGCGATTCCTTGCTGCAATAATGAAGAAATGATTACTTTTTTATTGATTCCAATTTACTAAAACATTGTAACATCGTAGTAATAGCCTCTATCTAATAGTAACCTAATTTAAATTATGATACACATTCAAACTATTAAATTGCTTTAATCTATTAATAATAAATTACTTTAAACTAACTAGTGAGAAATTGATTTTGCATATTTGAAAACTTTTTGTTATAGTGACACATGATTACTTTCCATCTCACCAGACATTCGAAATGAATTTAGCTTATAAGTTTCCAGAGAAAGCAAACAGCTTTAAATCTATTATGCAAGTTTGAGTTTAGAAACCAAAATCTATTTTTTAGCATAAATGAGGAAACCCGCGGCCTTCAGGCAGCATGTGGCCTTTTTGAGTTTCATATGCGGCCTTACCAGTTATTTACTGTTTGCATTGAAACAACAGAATTATCTGTAATATAAAAACAATTACAGAAGAATAACACTTAAGACTGCCTTTTGCCCAACTGCCAAAATTTATTGATTCCTGTAACGTCTTGAAGTTACGTTTAAAGAACATTCACAGCTAAGTTAAATTTAACTGAATTTATTTGGATTTCATCTGGAGTAAATATAGAAATTTATAAACAAATCATCAAATAGCTTGATTAATAATAAAAGAATAAAGTAAGCCTCTAGGCGGGGTGTCCATTCACTGGTAAAAGAATCAGCGAGCTTCGCTAAAATGTACAATTTGGACCTCCGTAGAATACGACCAACCAGTTTGGCTGTCGGGATTTCATCTCATAATTAGTTGTTCAGTTACGACCTTAGGGACTGTCCATAAATGATGTCACACTTTTTTTCAATATTTTTGACCCTCCTCCCCCCCCTTTGTCACAAAGTGTCACACTTCACCATACCCCCTTCCTTCACCTTGTCACATGTCACTCTACAATATATAAGCATATACTTGCAGTTCAGAAACAAAGCACTAAGTTATAGATCATATTTGAAATCTTATTTTTAAACTTTAACTATGTGTTTTAATGACATTTGTGAGCATAATAATAATAATGATTATATGTGTACTTATCTTGTATGAAATAAGATTAAGATTTAGAACAAAAAAACCTAATTAACACATACAATAGTAATAAAATATTAATATAAAAGAGCAATTGTAAACAGTAGTATTTTGGAATTTGAAATGGAATTTGATATATTTTGCTTTAAATCTTATATTTACTTTATAAACACAAAATACTCTTAAACAGATTGAATTTTTTAAAAAAAGCGTCTCAATAAGATCAACTTGTTTGTGCCACTACCAGTTCTACCACTCACCCAGGTGGGGCGACGGATCTTTTGTTGGACATTTCAAGTGTGTGACAGGGGGAGGTTTGCTTCTAATGGTGAAAAATGTCTGTTGCTACAATATTCTCAGAACTTACCTTGAATGCCTTTTTGAAAAAGGAAGGAATATAAGTGAAAAAAATCACATGAAAGTTGTTTTAGTCCCAATTAAAAAATACCCTCAAATTCTGGTAATTTCAAGATAACTTCAAAATTTAATCTGCTGATTTTAAATGTTTTCATTTTAACCAAAATGTGTGATGTCACACTTCTTGTTACCCCCTCCCCTTCCTTCGTCACAAACTGTCACAATTTCACGAACCCCCTCCAAGCGTGATATCATTTGTGGACGGCTCCTTATATCTCAAGAGTCAAGAGAAACTCCTTACATTCTCACGGGAACACACTTGTCTGCGTCCTAAACCCCTGTTCTGGAAAGTTCTACACGCGCACCAAAGTTCTGTAATGAAAGGCAGTAGTCCGTCAATAGAGGGGTGCGGATTTCAGGTGGATGAAGAAACCTTCAGCATGAAAGGTAAGGGCAAGTGTCCATTGTTCAGTTGAATCTCAAAGTGAATGGGGCCCTGGGAACGCACACACCTAGTCCTAACTCAATATCAGCTGTCGGAAGAGGCATACGTCACAGGCCTTTCAGTGCAAAAAGCTTCCCCAACCTATGGCATAGATTTTTTCCACCTTTTCTAATGGAACTATTTAAATTGAGCAGCAAGCACATCTATAAAAATTTTACTGATAATTTAAAGAAAAAATATATCATATTTTCTAAGGATCTGCTTTCCTAAATTAAACCACGACTTTCTTGCAGCACAATTAAAGAAAAATATTTTTTTATTCTCAAATTCCCACCAGCACTCAATACATGAACCGAAGTATGAGATTTTATGAATATATCACTATTTCTTCTTCATTTGTTTTTTCATAAATTATATAAATGATATTTATTTTTAGTTTTTGTTCTTTTTCATCCGGCATTTAATGGCTTTTGTTCCCATTCATTGCTTTTTGTGATTTGTCTTGTTTCCCTTACTTATTCCTATAGTTCATGATAATAATGACATTGATATAATAGTCCATTTGTGGCATTTACTTGCTGTCATGACGGATGCTTCGCAGTATGTGGATGTTCAGAAAATTTGTAAACTGAAAATAATAAACTTTATTTGGAGATTTAAATTTATCTAGCACACCGAAATAAATATTTTCTTTCTAATGTTTTTTTCTTCTGCCTTTCGTAAGAAAAATGAAACTCTGTTTTTACAAAAAAATAAACTCTGAAAAAAATTTTTACTTAAAAGTTTATTTTCAGAGTGAAAGGCACGCCATGTAAAGCAAATTAAATCATAGACTGTTTATACGTATTTTGAATGTATGTAAAACTCCATTTGTATGTGTACGTAAAAACACTTGGAAACACCGCAATTCACTGTAAACATTGTAAAGACGTACATATGTATTATATGCGAAATTTTATCCAAAACGATTGTCGAAATTCTCTTTTTCGATGGTAGCTTTTTTTGGTTCTTTCCTATGAATACCAGTTACAGAATTTATTTTGTAATTGGAACCCACTGTTCAAAGTAAGAAAATGAATACTGGAAAAAAGACATCAAATGGATACCCATTATGTACTTAATATGTTTTACTTAACAGTATTCACTATGCCACAAAATGTCCGGTTACCCTCTCCTGGCATTTCCAAACTCCGACAGTGTCACTTAAATTACAGTGGTTGAAAAACATTCTCACGAACAACTTCTCAAAAACCCGACTTCGACTCCTAATGCGCTTCATATGTGATGAGAACAATCTCATTGTAGAGGATAATCATTGAGCACTCATCCACCCAGACTGACACACACTTCCGGCTACTTATGATTTTTTCTCCTCTACGTATTCTTTCTATTTTGTATTGCTTTCTGTGTTGTTCTGTACAGTGTATGTTTCTTGTTCATTTTCATTTGTTCTTGTACCTGTCACTTGTTTTTGTCCCTTCTTAAAAAAGAAAATTCACCTCCATCCATCCAAACCGGAAAAAAGCCAAATGGCTCTAAACATGGGGATGCAGGTGGTGTAATGCAATGTAAAGTAATCAAATGCTACAGGGTAAAAAGAGATCCTATTTGACTCATAGATAATGCAGATGTGTGATGCAGGTCAGTGAACAAAAAATAAATCGCTTTCAGTTTTTATATATATGTACTCTTGCTGATAAATTATCTTTTGAAATGCAAAATCACTCTACTTTTTAAAACGCGTTCAATACACAAATGTTTTATTTATTTTATAGTTATTACTATGTTAAAGTTCAGAAAATCTTTTTCAGAATTGATTTCAATGTTATTATAGAGAAAATGATATTTGACAGCATTATATTCACTTTTTATATTGGAGCACAACGTATTTTGCAATTGCACCTAATGAGCTATGGAAGCATTTTCACATCCCAGAATTTTTCTAGTCGAGATTATTGTAAATGATCTTCCTACTATAACTTAGCAAATGCATATTTATCCAGTAAAAAATAAAGTGTTATTTTATTCGTACTGTTGTATAACAGGGAGAGAAAATATGGAATTATTTTTTATAAATTATCCTATGTCATGTCTTAGTATCTTTCATAATATACTGAATTTCGAAATAAAAACAGGAGTTACATAGCCAACAAATTAATAAAACTAGCATGACTTAACCTTGAGGATGAAAGCTAAAGGGAAACTGAAAAACTTCTTGCAATGGTGACTTCTTGCACGAAGAAGCAAGCCCACTTATTTTAAATCATTGAAAGATAAGATCTATGGTTCCCCTCGACTACCCGTGGAGTGTTTTTCGCTTTTGAAGAATCCAATTTCTCATCACACATGGGTTTGCTGAGTTGGACATGAGAGTAAAACAATCAGATAACTAATTAGAGGAGACACCAATAATTTTTGGGGGAGGAGCGGAATCCTAATCGTCCATTGGTACAACAGATGATCCACCCTTCAGCCACCATCACACGTGGGTTAGTTCTTCTATAGTGCACGAGTTTCACTCTTCGAAGACGGATTTCGACCACCGAAATGAGTGATGATCACTTTCAGTTCAGGAAACAAAATTCACGCTCCCTCGAGAAATCACCCAGGTGTGATAACATTTCTTCCAGTACAGCGTCTGTACCCCTCGTAAAGAGGAGGTCAATAAAAGAAATAAAACCAGCAGATATAGTAATCTGCTTCCAAGCAGATTGATGTTTTCCAGCTGCTATATCGCGCAACCTCATAAAAAGCATCGTGTCCAAATTTGAGGTTTCTTCTTGATGTTCAATGCGTTTCAAGGCTGCTTCATCATTTAGCATTTAGTGCATACGGATGGTTTTTTTTAACATAATCGACATCATAAGGCTGTTATTCCATTCCTTCAAGCTTATCCGTTGAACACAAAACTTCTTATTTACAGTTAAAATAATAAAATAATTGATGAGAGCAGCATAAATGAGACTTAATTAAAATTAAGAAAAATATTTGTACAAAATTTATCGACAAGGTTAGGGCGACATGCACCAACACAGTCGTCTAATCGGCTCGGAGACCTTAGCATCATTATCTATACTGCTGCTCGAGTGTCACGTGTCCTCTTGATTTGAACTGATGCCATACATATAGCGAAAATAACACTCACCTAACAATCTATTTGCCTCAAGACCGTAGCAACTATAGAGTTAATTTATGACTAATTATTTTTTATTAAATCAGAAAGGATGTAGGTAAACCAATTTGGATGCTGGGTAACTCCTTACTCAAATACATAATTTCAATTAAATCTTCTATGGTTTCAGCGTTAATAAAACAATGAGTGAGAAGTAAGAGCGTGTTTCTATGATTATAAAAATGACACTTTGTATTTCTATCACATATACATTTCAAAGTGTATTACAACTGTGAAAATAAGCAATACCTCTTGAGGAGTGAAGTATTTCAATTTTTTTTCGAATAGTTACAAATATTTTATATGTGTTAATTACGTTGCGATACACATCTATACAAAAATGGAGTCCTTCCTACAGATGTTGGAACATGTCATTACAACGGAGTTACATTTGGTGTAGAGACACAATGCGGTACGTACGAGACATAATCGGTAACATAAAATTATCCAAACAGTTGGTTTAAAATATCCAATTTTTGAATGGTGCGACATGTCGATATTTGTGGAATAAGGCTGAAACAGTCTTTACGTCTATTGATACGTAAAGCACTTTGTCTTAACTTTTAGCATTTTTGGAGTTAATTAATCTGTTCCCAATAACGTATAGGGATGTTACAACCGAGGATAGAGATATTGCACTGGTCGTTTTTTACTGCTCCACCAAAGGGATCTCTCATCCACTATTGGAGTATTTTTGCGTGTGCCCCATTCGTTTCAGATTCCAACCCATTCTTTGTAAAGTTTTTCACTAAAGCAGTGTTCAAGTGAGATGAGATCATTTCCTCAATCATGTAAGTGAGACTGATATGCTCTTTTTTCACCAAATTCGGGCAAGATCGGTCTCTTTGTAAAAGAAATACATAGAACCGGGCATTCACGACAACACTGCACTATTCCATTTGGACCAACGACCGGTTTGTTTCCACCCATTCAAGTCTCTGGATTTCGGTGAGTCATTCACGGAGACTCCAAAACGCACTACCAGCCGCTTCGATACCCCTACTCCACCTAAAACTCCTCCCCGGCACGGAGGAGCTTTTCGCTCTTTGGAGAGAGCGCCCTCCCGTTCCTGCCCTAATTTATCCAATTTAACTTCCACGCACACCCCCTCCAAAAGCTCCCCCCCAGACATGGGCGATCGTATTTCTTTTTTATGGTCGAGTGGGATGAATGGAATTCAGTAATTCAAGTTCATTCGTTCAGTAATTTAAGCTTTCGTTCAGACATTCAGTAATTCATGTTCATTCGTTCAGTAATTCATTTCATTCGTTCAGTCATTCAGTAATTCATATTCATTCGTTCAGTCATTCAGTAATTTATGCTTTCGTTCAGTCATTCAGTAATTCATGTTCATTCGCTCAGCAATTTACGCTTTCGTTCAGTAATTCATGTTTATTCGTTCAGTAATTTATGCTTTCGTTCAGTCATTCAGTGATTCATGTTCATTCGTTCAGCAATTTATGCTTTTATTCAGTAATTCATGTTCATTCGTTCAGCAATTTATGCTTTCATTCAGTAATTCATGTTCATTCGTTCAGTAGTTCTTGTTCATTCGCTCAGAAATGTACGCTTTCGTTCAGACATTATTGTTAAGAAGCATTACCCTAATAGTCATTGGGCTCTAATCCGTACTGAATTAGAAATAATTTAATTTTCACACTCTACAAAAATATTTCATTTTCGAAAAACCGACAGAACATGTGGATGCATTGGATTTTGTGGAAACGTGATTCTTTTCTTTTGAATCTCCGTCGTTTCATTTTTTGTTAAAGTAACAAGTAGATAACTTTTTTCATACAATGCTCAGGATATGCTCCCCACCACTACCGCCACAAGTGTGTTGAATCATGTATCTCGTACAATTTTGTAACATAAAAGAAATGTAATTTATAAAACAAAGCCTTTTCTTTACATCCGATCTTAAATTTTGAATATTTTGAACAACAGCGACAAAAAAATCAATTATCCTCTCGTTGAAAATAGCAAAAGGCTGTTTCTTTAACTCCGCCAAACAGGCCAAACCAAACAGGCGATGGCTGATAGCAGACCAGAACAGAGTAATTTATGATTAAAAAAGTGAAAAGAAGAAAGAAAATCCGAAGAATGTAAAAGAAAATGCTTCTCAAAGATGTATTGTGATAAAGGTTTAAAGAAGGGGAAGGAAAAGTGTATTTCATATTTCCATAACTGTTTATTTTTAATTTTTTGTTGTAAAATTCTATTAAAAAATTTCTCCGGTAATTACAATTTTTGTGAGATGGAAGATTCTTCTCTCGTTGTTGTTGACAGTAAACAGAAATAGTTTCCTTATACTATATAGGTTTTATATGCGTGAATAATTAAAAGCATAATTTTTCTTCGAGATTATGTACATGCCAAACACATATTGAAGTTGCAGCACTGGTTTGTTGAAAATTGAATTAAAATCTCTACAAAAAAATATTGCAGACAAGCGAATGCTTTTCTGCTAACGCCAAAATTAAAATATATAATGCTCTTTTTGGTTTGTTCATGATAAAAGTAAAATCGTGAGTTCTGTTTTTAAATACAGCTCATTTAAAAGGTTATTCTAAGTAAAGAGGAAGAAATTATGAATTATATGTACAGTGAACTACAATACAGTACAAATGAAAACATGTTATAGTGATTGTGATTTTAAATTTCATTTTTATTAAGGAAATTCTGTCAGCTTATGACTCCAGAATATCTATAATGATCGCCATTATTTTCATTTTATGATCTCTCATTTGAATATGAGAGTTTCACAAAATATTTCCTACTTCAATTAATTTTAAAGCAATGAATACACTGTAAAAAAAATCCCGTAAAATTTACGGTTTTAAACCGGCAGCTGGGTTGGTTGTGCAAAACCGTAAAAGTTACGAAGTAAATCCGTAGGCACAACGGTTTTTTACCGTACAGGGACAAGTTTTTTCCGTAAAAGTTACGAAGTAAATCTGTAGTCACAACGGTTTTTTACCGTATGAGATCAAGTTTTCTCGTTAAAAATTAAATCATCGAAGTAAGTGACGTCATCAACTGAGTTCAGTTGTTTTCTCCTTCTGTTCGAGTTGAGTTGAAACGTGCTGATGTGTATTATCGATTAGGAATATTAATTAATCGAGGCTTTATTATTAATTTCAATTAATCTAATTTTTAATTGAACTTTCATGGACGATTTCGATGCAAGATGGTGACAAAACTTCGAACTCCTCCCAGCCGGGGATCGAAACCGCGTTCATAGAAACAAAAGGCAGTTGCTCTAACCACTAGACCACCGGAGACTTCAGAAAATGAGGTAAAAATAATCTGTTTCAGTTTTAAAGTCACTATAGCTCTAGTGGCGCCACCTAGTGTAATAAAAATCAACTATTGCCAGAACAAGTGTTTTAATGTTATCTTTCATGAGTGACAACAGGTTGCTGCAACATGTGTAAACAATAGCGGAGATGGAACCCTATTAAAAACATGAAATGAATGCAACAAAATTACATTTAAGAAAAGGGAAAGTTATCGTAAGGAAAGCAATACCGTACGACGAAAAATAGAATTTGAACTGACGGTTTTAAACCATTTATGGCTGGAGCGGAAAACGGGGAAAAACCGTTTTGTCAACAAAACAGCTTTAAACCGTCAAATATACGGAAAAAGTCCGGGAAAAAAACGGATATTTTTTACAGTGTATGAAGTGCTTAAATATAGACGAAAAGCATTTTTAATGAAAAATTACCAGTTTAGTAACTACGTTCATCTATATCTCAAAACTATTTTGAAGTACAAGAAATATTTTAGAGCATAACACAGATAACTGTCTTAAAAATGTTGTCCTAGAAGGATTTATGTATATTTAGAATATGATTTTGTCTATGGCTGTTAGCGTAAGGCAAATATTTTAGTCATTTTTCTTCAAATTTCTCAGTTTTTTTAAAAAAATATTATATTGAAAGCCTAATTTTACAATATTTTCATAGTTTTAAAACACATGCAGTTGAAAAATAACATTAATATATATTAATGTTTATATATATATATATGTGTGTGTGTGTGTTATTTTTCATAAAAATGTCTTAATTCTATTTCTTAATGATAGAAAAAGGAATGTCAAAATTTGTGTTTTATCACTGTTTAAAGAATGATAAAATAACTTAGACCTCAACTTAACAGAGGAAAATTTGACATATTTTTTTCTTAAGATTTTTAAATGTGAAAATCATCATTTGCAAATATATAAAGAAAAATAAGCTTTCCATTTCTGGCATCTCGATTTCCATTTTAATATTTGTGAAACTTCTTGCATCTGAAAAACTTTCCTAGAATTCTCTTCATTTTTCTATCTTTTCAAGCTTTCTTATTCAAAAACTCAGGAGCTTTATAGATTACTATTAATATCTCTCGACCATAAAATAAGAAAAATGTAAGCGCATGCCCAACTTTTTGTTTCATGATTAAAGAGCTTGACTTTGTGGTAAAATGTGATGCAGAATTAATTGAAATTGATAATCATCGTTTTAGACGGAAGAAGGACGCTACATCTAATGTAGCGAATTATTAGCAACAATGAAGTCAGTTTGCAACTGTTATTCAGCAATCATTTGTCGTCTTTTTATTTGTTTGATTTTCTACGTGAATGATACATAAGTGCTAATTTTAAGGCACTTGTGGCATTCCCCAAGTGACGTCTTTCTCTTTAAGTAATCCTTATACAAATAAAGAATGTTCAGAATTGAAATTCCAAGAAACACTATACTCCCGTTATAAAGGTTTTAAAATTCTAAACATTTCAGTTAAGAACAAACTATAAAACTACCAAGTGTTTACAAATTACTGCTTAATCTTGTGAAAGTTATTACCTTCATGGAGATGAAATGCTATGAGGGAATACTAACTTTTGGTGAAAATTTTAATGTGTATGACTATTTTTAACATAGTTTGCACGAATTTATCTTTAAATCAAATGCTGATAAATACATTATAAGGATAATAGTGAGACTTTGAAGCACTCAAAAGTGATTTTAGAAACCTTGCACTAATTTGCAAAAGAGTACAACATGTCAAATTGAATTTTTATTTACTTTATCCACTTAAAAAACAAATTTGTTTTATTACTTCCTTTTATAAAATACTTTTATATTTTTAGAAACTATACACAATTTTGCAAAATGGTATGAAATGTCAAATTAAATTTTTATTTATTTTTGTCACTTAAACAAATTTGTTTCATTATTTTTATTCCCTACTGTTATTATGGCCATTTTATTTTATACAGTCGTATCGGTAAATATTGGTTACAAAACAAGCAGTAAAGTCATTAAAAGCATTCTTGGAAGACATTCTCAAAAGAGCTTTCAAGCTAAGAGCACTTCTTATTTTTGAGCAATGAACAATGATTTAGTCGAGAATATTTATAACTATACGAGAGAACTATACGAGAAATTTGAACATTTCCTCTGGCTTAAGTCTCAAAGCAATAAATAATTATTATGTTATTTACTCCTCAGTGAAATATTGGATTTTAAAAATATGTGACACTTCTCAAGATTCTTAGAAGCGATTTAATAGTATTGAAGCTTTCAAAAATACTCTTAATTACCACAATCTTATTAATACTATTAACTCTTTGGGGATTTCTATAAACTTTAATAATTGCCCATTGAAAGCAATTAGTTTCTATTATATATTAAAAAGTTAATTGGTTCGTTACTCTGAACGAAACTATTTCTAATTCAATGCAATGTTTTTTAAATTTAAACTAATGCCTCAGAGATTAGCCCCATAATGGCCTGATATATCTGCGAACAAAAAGAGTAGAAAAGGCTATATTGAAGCTGCAAATAACTTTCTGATTAAAATGAAGGATAAATAGAAATAATCATGAAAAGAAAAGGTTGAAACAACGGAACAGAGAGCATGCAAGGGAAAATGCTAAATTTGTTTTTAAATCAAGAAATCCCATTCCACGCCATGGTTTATTTTTCCTTTACTTTATTCATTGTAAATTGAACAAAGGCACCTGCAAAAAATATTATGTAAATATCTTTATTGTAAAAAATGTTAAAAACATTTATGTAAGAAATATACTTTTCTTGTGTGTTCGCAATGCTTTGAATAATATAATGTATTATTTACTGCATTTTTCTTCTAAAAATTTGTTCTTGTATAAAGAAAACTATTTGCACGAATCATTTGGAGTAGATATAGCCTAAAAATGGTGCCAGTTTTGCTTAAATAGCGAAATAACGAATTGGGGTGTCGCACACCCCTTTGCCCGTCTTCGTGTACTCCCGGATTAAATGTAAAAATAATTTAGACCATCAAAAATCGAATTTAAGTAATATTCCCCTTTTCTTACTAAACAGTATTAAAACTCTTTAGTTACGAATCATTTTTGGACATATCTAAAAAGAATATATACAAAATTGTTTTAAAAATACAAGAAAAGAGAATTAACAACTCAATTATAATTTTAGCAAGATTTTTCTTGTTAGATTAAAATTACCTGAATGTCAGCTCTCTCCATTCTACATATCGAACTGCAGATATCAC
>BGPR01046654.1:0-11987 GCA_013235015.1 Araneus ventricosus
ACATTAAAAATTATCTCTCTTTGATTAGAAAGATTCACATTGTTTTTAAGTTTTTCAAAATTATTACAAGTTAAATGAAAAACCTTTAACTATTTTTAATTAAAATATTAATTTTTTATACATAAAATTACTGTTTATTCATATGATACTTGAATTATTTGTAAATTTTCTTTATAAGTACTAAAATAATGATAAATATAACTTTAAAATTAATAAATCATAACTACAATTACCCACAACATGAAAGATATATTTCAGGCTTCATCACTCATAAATTTTATAAATTAATTCTACTAATTTCATACGATAATGAGTAAAGACATTTACCCAATGGTCCCTTTTCAATTATTGAAATTTCGGACCATCTGCCTACGAATTTAATAGATTAACAGCTGCTCTCTGCTATTTTTACATCAATAAAATATCGGACTATCTTCATACGTATTCAATATATTCACATCTGCTCTCTACTGTTTCCAAGATAAAATAAGAACGAAGAATTTGTGAACATAAAACGCAATAATTTAAAACTTTCAAAGAATTTAGAATGATAATTTTTATTGTAGTTAATATTTATCACCATTAAAGATGTATTTATAATTTTATTTTACTATTTATATATTATTTTATCTGTAATTCAAGTATCATATAAATGAAGTTATTTTCTGCATACAAATAATTAAAGTTTTAATTTAAAATATTTATTTAATTTTAAGTTAATTTGGAATAATTTTGAAAGAAATAAAAAAAACGGCACCCAGGACCGAAATGCGGACTATCTGAGCACTTGTTGCTTGTGAAGAGTTACTGGTATATAAGTTGTGCAAAAAGTTTGAGGCCTCCGAATTGGATGGCCATTGCCCAATTTTAGATTAATGGGTGAACACCTTAATGGTATGCTACTAATATGCCAAGTTTCATCACGAATTGAATTTCCCAAGTCGTGCCCTCTCCTTGTCAGTTCCGAGTTTTGAATCGCCAAAGGAACTATGGAGAAGCGTACATTTGCTTCCCAATTCGAAATTATGTTGGATTATTTCGAAAAATATCCACAAATTTTAAGTGGGATAGTTGATCGCATCTTTTCGGAAGACATCAAGGGTAAGAGGTGGGAAGATTTAACTTCTGCTCTTATAAGATGCATTATAATGCATCCTTCTTACTTTCATAAGTCCATTGTTAAGAGGGGGGGGGGGGGAAACCATTTATCTTTTACAAAATATACATTTATAATAATATTATACATTTATAGAACATAAATTGCAGTCTTTTATTCAATATATTGATGTAATTTTACCAGTTTTCTAGAGAGAGGAAAAGTAATAAACTTTTTTCCATGCCAATTATTTTAACACGAATAAATATTATAAATTAATGTAATGTAAATAATATGTTTGTAATATTAATTTATAATAAATATTATAAATTAATATTACAAACCATTTGTTTATTTTTCCAATTACATAAGAAAATAAAACATGAAAAAAAGTTATTAGATTCAGCAAGTTTTCACAAGATTAAAAAAATTACATCTTTATCAAAGAACAAGAAAAATTCTTTTATTGTCAGATTTTGCAATTACTTTGTAAATATTTGACAAATTTCTTTGAATTAAAACCCAAATAAAAAAATTGTAATGATATATATACGGAATGAGGAAAGTCATTCCACACTCAATGTTAAAATGTTACCCTAATTTAATTTAATAAGAAAATCTTAAGTAATTAAATCTTTAAATGTAATTGATCTTAGATACTTATCAAATATCATTATTGACTATCTTGATGGAGTAGTAAAAGATTTAACTACTTTTAAAGATTTAATTACTTTAGATTGTCGTATTAAATTATTAGATTAAATTATTTAAATTCTTCTTCATATTGGTCAAATGGATTACATTTATCCCGATAAACCCTTTCAAAACACAATTAACGTCTTAGCAGCCTCCATTTTAAACGAAAATTTGATAACTTCCGATATCGAAACAACACTTCTCGCTAGCGAAACGAGTTACGGCAGGTACAGAGTTGCTGAGAAATCGGAGTCCTTTTTTCAACAGAGCGAGATCCCAACCGGTTGGAAAAACGTGTACGAGAATCGCACTTGTCGTTAACGGGCGGAAAAAGTGACGTCTCCCAACCCAACCGGGGGTACCAGAATAGACCCGTTCAGAACTTGATCGTTAGACTCAGCACATGTTTCTTCAAGACCGTCCAACGATGGGTTGAGGGTGCAAAGAAGTTGTATATTTGCTGTAAAATACCGAAGAATTTCAGTTTCAATACAGGATTGTGCAGCATCACCAAGAGCTAAGTTCAGAGAATGAGAAATGCTGGAACATGAAACGCCCTGGGTTGAAGTTCAGAGTTCTACTTTGGACATCTCACATATCTTAATGGCATTATTCAGGATAAGGGCCGGCAGCACCAATAACGAAAGAGAAATTATCTACCGTTTTTTCGGAGCTCTCATGTCTATTAAACCATTTTTTTTCTTCACACTCCCACTTTGGTACCACGGGCAGTTGCCCAGTCCTAGGTCCGTCTATGGGAATATGAAAAAAAAAAAAAAAAAAAGGATAATTAATCAGCTACTAAAGTCCAGCAGAAAGAGATTAGTGTTTGATTTGCAGGGAGTGCTTCCAACGCCAAACCTATTTACTAACATTGCATGCTACAAAAGGTTGCTGTTTACTTACAGCCTCACAGTGCATAAACACTCCCATGTCCAAGAAGCAATGTCTCGTATGACAAGAAGCGACTGGAGGCAACATATCCCAAATATTGTGTAATCTGTATTTAGGAGATGTTGCTGGAGGTCATGGATAGGATCAAATCTTTCTGTGTGTTTCGAAAAAAATATGATGTTGTACATCAGTGTATTGCATACAACGACGTCCTCACCAAGCACATAATATTGTATAATATCATAAAATTAGCATAAGTGATATTATACAATGTCTTTTCCATAATACTATACCATATTAAATATTACACTATACTGGATAATAATATATGATATTGCATAATATAACAATATACTGAATATTTTTAAAATACATTTTAGAAGCATGGAAAAATAAAGTACACTGCATCCCTACGTACTGAACTTCTGGATAGCATCTTGTTATTTTATGAACATCTTCACAATGAGCTTTGAACCCGGGGCCTCCCACTTTGTTATTGCGCATCTTACTACTAGACCAGCGAAATCTGTAGTTGGAACCGTAAATGATGATAATAAAATGTGGTTACAAAATTCGAATATCTTTTTAATTTAATTATCTTTTTTCATTACAATTTCGAGTTAAAAAATGAAATTTGAAGTCAAAGAGGAAGCAATTTTAGCTCTTATCTAAGGTTTGCTAATTGAATAAATTAAGGCACTAACGTTTATAAGTAATTATAATATGTTTGAAAGGTTTAAAAAATGCGAGACATTTAAGAAGAGTTATTATTTTTTCGAAATTATCTACCTTTACTGGGTTTGATTTAGTTTATGAACAATAAAATTTTAATTAAATGTAAAATAGAGTTTTATGTAAAATAACGTGCGGAAATTACATTATTGAAAATCAAATACAAGATTCACAACACTCAATAACATGCATATATATTTATAACATTAAACAACATGATGAATATATTATTAAATTCTTACATTTTACACTGTTTCAATATTGGGAAAAATATTGCATAATATTATTTCTTCAAATTATACGATATTGTATGATATTATGAGGTATTTGGGAAAGATTGTCAAATAGAATAATTTTTACAAGGTTTAAATTTTTATTTCTCTTTCAATGTATTGCAAGACACCTTTAAGATTTATATTATTTTTGTAGTTTTGAGATACAAGATTCGTAATGATAATCATATGCATGTTTTACTAAATTACACTGAATAACATCAATAAACGTAGAAATTATGACATTGTATTATACAGTACGATATATTGCCATCTGTTGACGACAAAAATAACTTCACATTTAAAAGAACGTTTCATTTTGATTTCAAAAAGTTGTTCCTTTTTCTACAACAATTTTAAAATGTTTAATTTTTTTTATTCCTCTTTCAGTGTATTGCAAGATGCCTTTAATATTTATGCAATATTGAACACCAAATGCTTGATTTTCATTATGGTAAACCCATTTAAACCAATATTACTGTAAAATGTCGATAAATGTAGAAATTAAAATATTTATTCATTGTATTGTATAGTATGATATAATATTCAGCATCTTAAAGAATAAATGTTCCAGTGGAGTTTTTTTTTTTTTTAAAAAAACCTCCAATCAAGTGATATCCTGAGTTAAAATGAAGATTTTTATAAAAAAAACCATTGTTTTTATATTATTTATGAAATACTGATACATACTATAAAATACTTTGTTATGGTATTCAGTGTTCATAATATTGTGCAAATATTATACAGGGATGAGATTGGCAAAAAAGCAAAAAGACTGAAATCATACACAAGCAAAACGTTTGTATGTACCATAATTTATACGAGAAAGATGTTTTAAGAAATAAAACATCAGAACACGTAACGTGATGAAAATATTACACTATAATAATTAATAACTAAATTATTTATAATTCAGTATGTATAAATAAGAAAAAGAATATTAAATTATTCTTAAATCATTCACATTAAAGTTAACAAACAAGTTTAACGCATCATCAGGTGCATCAAAAAATACAAAATTAGACATTAAGACATATTTACCACCTGTACATCACCGAGATGCAACATACACCCAACAGAAGTCCGAGAAGAATTATATTTAATAGCCATTTGATAAAAGTTAGCTCAAAAAATAAATAAAAATAAGGACAAATAATTTCTTTTGCTTCATGCAATTGTGTAAAGTGTATTAGCAATTTATAAATTATAATAATGTATCATATACTGATTTCTGTTTTATTTCTATACATTTTTGCAAAAGTAACAGCACAATGATTATGCACCTTATAAAGCAAGAGGGGTCGAGATATTGTACAGTTACAATGACAGATTCATTTAGCATTATTATTATATGAAACAATTCCTTAATTGTTAAAGAAATGGTTTTCTTTCAGTTTTTTTTTTTTTATTTGTGTGGCTTTTGTTGGTAACAGATCTTCATTAACACGCTTCACCCCTTGTTTTGGAGGGCTCCTATCTTTGACAGACTTTTCTTCAATAAAGGATGTTTGGATCCTTTGCAAGTTTATTTTCAGTAGAGGCTAAAGTTTTTGCGCAGTCTTCATTAGTATCTCCGTTTAATTATTGGCATAGTTGTCGGGACTACACTATCTCTAGAATGCCTAGGTAAATCGTGTTTTATTTTTCTTTATTTTGTCTTATTCTCTGCTTTTTTGTTGCATTTGCACATAGCTTTTTAGCTGCCTCTTTTGACAGGAGTTTCTTTTTTATGTAGTTTATTTATTTGTTTCTGTTCCATTTTTTTTTTATTTCTTCATCTTGGTACGCTCTACAAGATGACCTAAAGTTTCCAATTACTTTTTTTTTCAACATGTTCATGCAAAAAAATTTTTTTTTTTTCAAAATATGCCACAGAGGTTTTGTTTTCTGCAAAAAGGTGGTATTTAATACTTTGAATGGCACTGAATGTTCATCCTTGTAGAGCTTGCCAATATAATGTTGATTCGTCAGTAGAAGATGAATCAGCTAGTTTCCTAGCCGGTGGAGTTAAGCCGCACGGTTGAGCATATTTTCCGAGAATTTTCTTTCGAAAACGGAAGATAGGAATGTTTTTTTTCTTTGTGTAAAAGCGGAATTTTCGGAAGAAAAAGCAGATTTTTTTTTTTGCGGTGTAAAAAATTTTTCTGAGAGATAAAAAAAAAACAGAATTTCTTCAAAATAACAAAAAAGCGGAAGAATCTCATCCCTGATTATATAATATTTCTGTGCTACTGGGGTCCAACACATGCGCAGTGGCGATTTTACACACAGGTGCTAATTTCATGCCTCGAGACCCTGAAGGGGCTTCAAAATCTATTTGATGTACATCATAGTGCTAAGTTGATGACAAATTTACAACACTGTGTAGGGTAAGGGATCTTAAAACACTTTTGCACCTGTGACATCACATTGTCAAAATTTGCCCCTTCACATGTGGTGGCCAAAATGAAAACATTCACATGGCAATAATGTTCAGTTATGCAATGCTGAAGAAACATTCAATTTGTGTGATTCACCAAATATTTCTCGTACCTCGCCACACCATGTTGGAGCGTGATAGTGACAATGCCAGGACTGGAAGGCTAAAGAAATAAGTCTTCATGACTCCAAGAGACTGGGACTTTTTTGTCCGATTAATGTTAAGTAGACAAAGAAAAAGAAGAAAGAGCAGAAATACGCTTTCATACGAGGCTAATGGGCAAGTCAGATTTCCATGCATTCTCAAAACTTTTGGACAAAGAGGGTATTTTGACAAAAAAAAAAAAAAAGGAAGAAAGGACTATACTAGCTCATATGGAGATAAGGTAGAATGCATGGAAATAAAATTGCTATGCTAAGAATCAACTTTTAGGGTAATAATATATAAATCAAGTCTCAACGAATTAATCTGTAACTCTACTAAGTCTCAACGAATTAGTAGAGTTACAGATAATTTAGTTTAGTTATATTAACATATCATTTTGAAGCAACTTAAGGGTTATAAATTTCAGATGGCAGAAAAGAAGGCCCTTGTCATTGGATTCTATCAGTATACCAATCTCCTATGCTGGGTCGCTGCCCATTCTCTGAAAAGAACACCTATTGTCATTTCTTTACCTGATTGATGAAGACTGCTATAATTTTTACAGGAACCTGCTTACCAGTAATGATGCTACAGAGTTTGATGAAGTTGAAGACTTTATAACAACTGAAAATGAAACTATGTAAAACTGCATTTTTTGTTGGATTGTTCAACTTTATCCCAACAAACCAATCAATTTATTAAGCCTCTAATATAATTATTATTCTCAAACATAGACTGCAAAAACTAGGGGAAAAAACAAAAACAAAAAACAGAATGTGGCAAAATGTCTAAGTCAGGAAAAACCCGGAAAACAGGTGTTATTACTTCTGTTACAGCAATATTTTCTATTTACAGTCAACTCAAACATTGGTAACAAGTTTGATCATGTAAAACAACTTAGTGATTTTTTGAGAGATCTAAAATCTGATAACTGCTGTCAAATAAAAATATAAAGAAAGTGACTTATAACATTTTGCCATCTGATCAAAGAAATGATGCATGGAACAATTCTCCTTACCGTAGCAGCACTATATTACTTGCTGATCAAATGATTTAATGTAAGAAAAAGCAATAAGATTATTAAATTGAAATATTCTTTTCCTAAATGATTGTGTCCAATCTATGTTTTATGGAACACAATAGAATTGCTGCTATTTGCAGGATTTTGAGAAACTGCACAAATAAATACGAGTTAGTTGGAATATGAGAAAACTGAATATGAGGAATGGAAAAAGACAGCTGGGACACTTAAAGAATTAATTATCAAAGCTCTTTTTGTAGCTTTGAGATGAGCAGAAAAGATAGCATCTATGACAAATCAGCCATTTATAAGTTTCTGCTATTTTTTTTTTATATCTATTTTCAATCAATCCTACATTTAAAAAAACTATTTTACATGCAAAACAATAGATCATCCTCCAAATCAGAATTCTTTATGGTTGTGACATAGACACCCAGTTGTAGCAATAATTTATAATTATTCTGTTTCAAGCATTTAGTAGGCTTCAGTAATAGGAAAAAAAAAAAAATAATAATAATAATAATAAATAAGAAGAATGAAATCATAACTAAAGTAAAAGAAAATGTAGGTAGGAAAATAGTTAATGTTAATCATACTATTTTTTTAAATGAACATTTTTCTGTAATTTTACAGAGATGTAATAATGAATCACAGTGTTTTTATCAAAAATTTCATACATCACAAAGAAGTAGCATGGAAGCATTTATTGGTGTTATCTTGTATTATTTACAACCAAATGAATCTTTAAGCTTCATTTATTTCAATAATAAAGCTTTAACAATTACTAAATAAAATGAAAACGCAAGAGAGAAAATTATCAAACATATTACAGGGTCTCCTTAACTTATGACAAAGTTCTGTTTCAACTGACAGTTCGTAAGTTGGATTTACACTTTTCAACACTATTTTCAGTCAAATAGGTTATAAAAATTGTTCATCAAGTAAAAAATACATAACATGTGCTCTACTGTAAGCACTGTAAATAAAAATGCAACCTGAAATTAGGTTTTATTTGGACATTTATTTTTTGTCCAGAAGAGAATGTATTTTGCTAAATTTCTTGACAAAATAAGACGATATTTACCAGTAAGTTTACTCGCATCAAAATATACCTCAAACTATATTAATAAAAGAAATATTTCTCATTAAAAACCTGTTTAAAACTAAAAGCTAAGAAGAATATGGCTAAGTCTTGAAAAATAGTAAACAAAATTAATAATGAACAAAAGACTGATAAATGGATGCATATTGGTGTTATCTTATGTAAGCCTCCATTTAGCAGCAAAAATTCTTTCTACATGAAATCGCACACAAATCAGATAGACAAATTAGATATTCATATGGAAAACTGCATCTAATATTATATATCAAAAATTAGACAATACCATTCTAAGCAACAATATAAAACAATCTAAACATTTAGATTTATTAAAAATAACACTGTTTTACAGATGCTCATTATGTTTTGGTATATAGATGGGGGCAATATTTTGCACAAAACCTCATGAATTCAAATACATGTTAACATCACAAAATGCATAACAAATACATCATATTCCAAGTTAATTTTAGTAATGACTCCCTCAAATAATTTTTTTAAAATCACTATGCATACACAATGATAATTTTTTTAAAAAAACATGTCATATTTGTTTCTTCATCTTCAAACACAGTATATGTGCTTTTTTTAAAACTGCAATATTCCCCCTCTTTCACTTAATGAGCTAAATTTCAGTACTTGGGGAAAAATTCAATCAAATTAAAAAGATAACATATCAATAAATGATATTGTGAAAAAATATTATAAACAGAAATTATAGCAGCTTATAAATCCAGTTATTTTTTCAATATGAAAAAAGTTTTATTATCAAAACATTCAAATCTGAAATTACAAAGCATAAACAAAATAATTCAAAAATTTATCTGCACTTTCTGTTCTTATTTTTATACTCATCAAATATCACAAACAAGGCAACAAGGCTTAATCTTGCACATACATCTTTCAGCTTAAACAACTGGCCAGTTCTTTTAAACACTTGCATTATAACTATAAACTCCCTACTTGACATTTTGAGCATTGCAGCTTTGATGATTCGTGAATATGAAATGTGTAACGGCTTTGATGCATTTGCAGGAATCATATAAGAAATGGCAGTATGCACAAAATCCTTAACAACCCTCAACAGATTTTCATTTTCAAAATTTTCAGGAAAATCATACCCTTTGTTGGGGTTAGGGACAGCTAGAGGTTTACCCATATCGAGTCCATTGACGTAATCTAAAAGAACATCTGTTAGTGAAGGAGTATCAAAGAACTCCTTCACAGTTATATTTAGCAGTGAAGGATTCATCGAAAAAAACTGATTAGATTCCTCTTTACATTTTAAAATGCAATTGTTTTCAATGTTTTTAAAACCGTTAGCCATAAATCGATGGAACTCAATACCATCATTTAAATGAGTTCGAGGTCTGAAAAAACGCTTCTGCTGACCACATCTAATATCAGTTTGATTTATGACAGTAGTAGTAGTGGTGGTAGTCTCCTCTGCACACAGATTTTTCACATAAAAATCACTAGTTTTCACACTTGAATCATCATTATTCAAAGTAGAAGGTCCAGGAATAGATAAATCTCTCAAATTCTCATTGGAAACAGCACAATTATCACTTTGAATAGAATTATCTGTAATAGAAGGAGTAACCCATAAGTACAAAGGAGACATAGCACCTTCTTGAGAGATTGGAGGATTTGGAGCAATGATCATTGGCATAGTTGGGACAAAATTCAAAGAAACATTTTTCTCAGTAATATTATTAAGTGCTTGGTTCTGAACTGTGTATTCTTCTGATTGCACAAAAGGAGGTTTTTCAATTTGTTTATCACCATTACCCGACTGTATTTTTTCAGCAGTTTCATTTCTAACTAAACGTAAATCGGAAGTTGCAAGACTGGATGACGATGAACACTTAACTTTAGTTGTTGCATAATCTTTGACCGTTTTATTTTTAGAAACATATTTTTGAAGCATTTGTATACTTCTTTCAGTACTATCAACAGATCTATTGTTCCCTTTCTGTACAGCTTTTGATGGTGTTTTAACATCACCTTTTTTTGGCACACTTGGATTATTTACACTTTTTATCACACCTACACTTCCTTTCATATTATCAACAGATTCATTATTGCCTTTCTTTGGTGTGTGATGGTGTTTTGGAGCTTTTGATGGTGATTTAACATCACCTTTTTTTAGTGCACCTTGATAACTTACAGTACTTATTACATCACTTTTTAAAATAGCACTTTTACTATAACTTCCAATAGAAATGGCAGAATTTATTATTTTCTTTTCAACAGAATTTACTTTTGATGAAACACTATGATTTACAATGGATGTCTTTTTGGCAGGAACTGATTCACATTCCTTTTGAATTCTTTTTCGTTTATTGCATGGATTAGTTTTTTGAGGAGCCCGATTACTACTTGCAGTGAACCTGCTCACCAGGTCTAATATTGAAAGAACATTTGAAGAATTTTTCGAAGGATTTTGTAACATACTTCCTTTACCATATATCTTTCCAGCTTGATCAGCCGTTTGAAATAGAACTGGGTTCTGAGGCAATTTATTGACATAAGCATCACTAGCTTTTATACCATTTTTTGTATGTTCCACTTGACTGCCAACAGAATCAAGATAGTTCTGCTTAGTAGAAGAAGGTGCTTGCTTAAGATTTAAAAAATTACTGGCAGATTTAGAATCATTTACAGAATTCGGATTTTCTTCATGTGATGTCGATTCATCAAATTTTTCCTAGTGCGTTGGTAATTTGAACCACAACTTGATGCTTCAGGAGTAGAAGGAAATGAATCATGATCTCTTGGACTATCAGTAGAAACAGGAAAATAATAATCGGTATCCTCATCATTAAAGAGACAAATTTCTGAATTAACAACACTATCCTTTTGAATATTGCTATTTTCACTATAATTGCTCGTAACAGTTGTAACAGATTCAAAATTTTCCTCAGCATATAACTCTTCACTATAATTTGATAAGAGTGAAGTACCATTATTTTTCAACTGTTCAGAGACAGTTGCAGAAAATGATCCACCATTTTCATTAGAAATTGATAAATTCCTATAATCTTTCTTTTTTCCATAAGTTTTTCTAGAGCATAGAATATTTGAATTTGTTAAATGTTCCGACATCCTCGACAAATTCGAAGATTCTTGCATTCTATGTTTAGAATAAGTTTTTTTAACTGGTGATTTGACAGACATTTTTCAGAAGAGTGTGACGAAGTTTTGAAGCTAAACCTCCTATCTTAAAATAAGGTATGCTCTATGTTGATACACAATATTATCATATTTGCAAAGTGAACCTAATAAAACATCTCGCATTTCTGGGAATTACAGGAGATCTCAAGCCTTCTTACACACACTGAAAAAAAAAGTATAAAAATAAGAATAAACAAACACACAGATACACACAATAAGAAATAGAAGCCTTTAAAAAAGTCAATAAGAATAACTTCAATGGGGAAAATAATTACAATAGAATTCGACACGTTGAAACTGCGAACCCCATTCGCTCGATTGTTATGGCTCCTGCTCCCTTTTCTGAAGCTATAGGTACGAGCCTGCAAGAAACTTTTCTTCTTCAAGTTAAAGTTTCAGCTTTCTGTATATTTCAAACATTTAAATCCAAAATACTT
>BGPR01046656.1:0-11986 GCA_013235015.1 Araneus ventricosus
CCTCATGAGAACCCCCTTAGATACAGCCACCTTGATACACTCGAAAATTATTGTTGAATCTTACAGAAAATTAAATTAAAACTTCAAGAATATTGGAGCAAAATTTTCGAGTTACTTTGCTAAAATTGTTAAACATCCAGATCTAAAAAACTTCTTATCTTCGAGTCAAGGAATTTTCCTGAACTTTATTTCTAATAATTCCTATTCTGAAACAAAATTTCATAAGACTGCTATATACACTCTAAAAGGAGTACTATTAGCCCTATCTTAAACCTATTATTTTCATGTATTTATATTAGGATCATGTTCACAAAGAAAGAACATAGTAAAATGCAGTGAATTTCTTTTTAATATTGGAGATAACTAAATAGTATTGGGGACAACAAAGTTTTTATATTGCAATAATGTTCAAATGTAAGATAATTAAGTAATGCATATAAATGCTCCAAAAGATATACAAACATCTACATAGTGCATTTTAAACTATGATCTATACTTATAAAAGACAATGTTTGTGAGCTTGTGCGCAATGTTCAGATGAATCTATCACACTTACAGTCATGAAATTTGGTGCACATGTAGTCCTGATGGTGATTCAATGCACCTTGAAGCCTGAATTTAAAAATTTTATCTAGAAATTTTTTTATTTAATGTTTTGTGTCAAACAGATTAGCAGTAGAGAAAGCTTCAAAACTTGTGTTTGTAATAAAACAAATGAACAGTTGAGTGTAAAATTCCATAATATTTTAACATACAATAATATATCTATAGTCAAGAAATGACAATTTTTATTATATTGTTCCTTTTTTCCTTAATAAAATTGTCTTATATTTCAAAAGTATATTATTGTTATATTTTAGTTCAAAAATATTTTTTAAATACTTGTTACATTTTTGAATTAAATTTTAATTTTTTTTATATAAAGTACAGCTTAATGACTGGTATGTTGTTATATATATAATTCTATGACTGTAATGCTCATTGTCTAATATACAAATGTTAAATAATAAAAAATATATATATAGTTTAAAAAAATCATTAAAATCAAAAAAATCTTGATTTAAATCAAAAAAATCCGATTTAAATCAAATAAATCGATTTTTTTGAAAAAAATCAAAAAAATCGACAACCCTGCCTTTGTATTTATAAAACTCACATACTTGCTATTGTTCAAATATCCCTTTGCAGCCATTTTATCAAAAATGCAAAAAAGCACATATTAAGAACTGTTACTATTTGCTAATTAAATGGATAGTCTTTCAAAGCATTATTTAAGGTAGACTTATAAAGTAAAATATTTTTGTACCTACATTTAACATACAATTAGCATCGATTCTTACAAATGAAAAACTAAAAATTTACTTTTCTTAGCAAGAAATGTGAAACTTTCTCTGCAAATGTCTTAAAACTTTAGTATAGTATGCAGTTGATGATTATTGAGCTGCCACTTGTTATTTATCTTTGAAATCAGATTTTCTAAAAAATTAAAGGGTGTGTGTCAAACCTTCCCTATGGTCAAACATCCAAAGTCTCCCCTACAGTTGAATGGATTAGGATAAAAATGTTTAATTTATCCTAGGTAAATATACAGTGCAAAAAAAAAAAAAAAAAAAAAGACCTGCACATGAATAGTTCATAGATATATGCTATAAAATTATGAGCAGCCATGCATATTAAGATAACATTATTATATTTTTTAAAACAAAGAATTGTTTATCTCTACTAATAATAAAAGAGAAAGTCTGTTAGTGGTCTACAGAACAGACCATTGAACTTAGAGCTACCAAATTTGGTACAGGTATACTTCGGAGGGTGGGAATGTGCGCCTCAGAGCCATTTATTTTTTCAATTTTTTATTCAAATTTTAATTCTTTAAAAATTAAGTGAATTTTGGCCGTTTACGGTCGTTTTTTCTTGAATAACTTCCGAAGTAATTAATGCTCTTAAATTACTTTTATACCATTTTAAATTGCAAATTTTTACCTTTCTAATGTTGTTAGTTTCAACTCTGTATATTATTTCAGCGAATTTTAAAATAATTTTGAAAGAATTATCTATTGCTCTGAAATCGGTGAAGGTCACTGAATGGATAACACCCCTCACGGACAAGATCACAGAGCGTTGTTTCCTCTAGGAGGGGAAATAGGTTGTCCCCCATTTTCCCCTTCTATGAGATGACATAGAAGCAATTCGCATGTACCCGGGTGTACCACGGTTGCTTTAGCAAAAAGATTCACAGTTCATTACCATGGAAATTTTTTCCCCTCTAAATTTTAAACTATTTTTTAATTGATTATGTTAAGATAAATGCTGATTTTTTCAATTTTCAAACATTTTAAACTCATTTTTTGCATAAACCACTTCTACTCCATTTTGAAATGTGAAAAGTGACCTTTCCTCTGATATTAAACTTAATGCTATGTGACTTTTTTTGCAGAATTTTATCAAACTTTTATTCCTGTTTCAAATTATACATGTTTTACCAATCCTTCAACAAACTCAATTAGAATACCACAATCAGAGCGAAACAGATAATGAAACATCAAATTAAAGAATTGAAATAGCTTTTCGTTGTTATAAAATGTTTTTATATATAAATTTACAATGTTTTCTGATTGCATATGATTGATGATGTTTTAAAGACTTTTACCATTCTTGTACTATTTTATCAAAATTAAAGGGCATTTCAAATTGTAACAACAATTTCAAGTTAATATTTGAGCATAAGCAGCTAAAAGCTGCTTTTATTTACTGTTCTCTAAAATTTCATTTACGAAATGGAAATTTAGAACTTTGAATTTATGCATCTAAAGATCTTTTTTTACTATTTCATATTGGATGCATCTCTATTTCATTTTTGATTTTGGAACTAATTGCTTTATCTAAAAAATAAACAAAAAATTCATTTTTTCATGACATTTTACTTAATTCACAAATCATTTGTTTGAGTTTTCAGATGCTTTTTTTTCAAAAATGACAGTCTATTACATTAAAAAAAAAAAATTCACTTCTTTGTTCGATAAATAGCTTTATTTACAAATTATTAAAATTAAATAAACAATAGCAACTATTTCAAACGGAAAAAGAATATGGCCGCCCTTCTAGGAAGACGCCATTTTTTTTTTTTTTTTGTTATCGTGACCAAATTGGATTGGCAATTTTACTAGTCCATCTACTGATGGCAATTTTATTTAATTTTTAAACAGATTGAAACAAATTTTTGAATAAATATTTTTTTGAATTAGGGGATAACAGTCTTTGTTGCTGAAAATCCCTAAACCTTGCATCTTTCTGAGATACAATTCAAGAACAACTTCAAACATCATGCATATGTTGCATTTTTTGATATAATTGAATCATTTTAAGTTATAAGCTCTAATATGGGCAAACCAGCTGGTCAACGAAGGCAGCTAGTTTTGAATAAAAATGTTCTCTTTTAGATGGGCCATCTTATTCTCTCATCCAGCCGATTTCACTCCTGTCTGCACAACGGAACTTGGGGAAGTAGCGAAGCTAGCTCCCGAATTTGAAAAACGAAATGTAAAATTGATTGCCCTGTCTTGTGATGATGTTCTGAGCCACAAGAAGTGGATTGAGGTATGTATTTGGTTTATAAAAATACCAAGAAAACTAAATAATTCATCAATTTCATAAATGAATACCCGTTAGGGTAGACCTTGGGTAATAAATATTGTCCTTAATTATCTTTTCCACTAGTAATTATATGTATGAGTGTTAAATGCTTACTTGCCAAATTGCTTTTAAATTATTTTACTGCTGAACTGTCGTATATTCTCTTGCTCTTATAGCTGAATTAATAATGATATTTTTAAATTAATGTCAAATAAGTGATATTCATTCTCTTGTTTAACTCTTAGAGTATTATGCTGATTTCTGTTGATAAGTTTTTCTTTTGTGTTTGTGCATTCATTTATACTCAATATTAATGTGTATCATTCTGTTAAATTATGCTTCTATGACAAAAAGATGAGTTGGGCAAAAACAATGTAGGTTATGATGCTGCTCAATATTTTTTTTTTTTTTTCAAATCGTAAATTACATAGCATTTTCAAACCATTTTCATGGATGTTTTAGTTGTGAAGAGAGTTGTACAGAACGGAAGCTCTGTTTGTAGAGAGATCTGTGATATTGAATGCTAGAAAATGATATTAATTTTCTAGAAAGAAATTATGAATTTATAGAATATGGTAGAGAATTGTGGAAAACATACAATTATTATATAAAAATTAAACTGTTTCTGGTGTGTCAAATATTAATTGAAAAATACTGTCTCCAGGGATCCTAACATTTTTCATGGGTGCCACTCTTCAGTCCTGAGGACGGAATTCCGTCTTTTTAAAATTCGGCGGACTGAATTCCGTCTCGGTAAAAAATCGGAGAACAAAATTCCGTTTTCCACCCAAAAAATTTTTTCATGGATTTTTATTTCATTGTGTTCTGTGATCATTGTGAAATAAGCCAGTAATGACGTCACATCCCGATGAAAGCTGAACTCAGACGTCTGCAAATAGCATCTCCAGATAACCGGGGCATAATCATTTGCACATGCGCTGTGACTAAGGGAAAATCCCCCATTATCGGGAGATGCTAGTGCACTGCCAGGGATGCCACTTTTCCGCTGAACGGCGGATTTCCGCTTTTTTTGTTTTTTTATAAATCCGCGGAAATCGCGGTTTGAAAAATTCCGCTTTTTTTTTTTTTTTAAATCAATCCTTGATTTCCGCGGATATTTCTTCTTTTTTTTTTCTTCAATCTTTGTGGGTGATACTACAAAGCAACTTATAAAGTTGGCTCCGAAATCTCAATTGATTATGATAAAAAAATTTAAGATATGTGTATTTAAGGCATACATTGGGTGTGGCTGGTGGAAAAAATGCCTTTTGCCAACCCTTTTTTAAAGGCATTATCTTCACTGGATCCATGCAATAGAAAGACTTCTGTTGCATTAGAATTGATGAAAGAACTGCCACTCTATGCTTCAAATGTTGTTCAAGATTCAGAAAAAGAAGCATATGATTTGGAAATACATAATTTTCAAAATGATCATTTTAGTGATATTGTATAAGAATCTGTTGATTTATGGTGGAGAGATGTGAAGAATACTTCAAAATATCCTCTATTTTCAAGGATGGCATTTGCTTTTCTAACCTTCTTCCATGAACCCAAAGTGGAAAGTAGCTTTAGCATAATGAATAATGTGATTACACCTGGAAGCAATAGATTAAATGTTTCATCATTTAATGCTATGCAGTGCATTAAGTATGAGCTGCGCTCACAAAAAAAAAATCGGCAGTTTGTATGTTTTCCAAACATGACTTTCTCAAAGAAAAAGTTGATCCGAAACTGGTGAGAAATGTAAGAAATTCACGGAATGTTTACTTTGATAAACTTAAACAAAATAAATCATTAAGAGAAGAGAGAATAAAAGAATTAAATGCCAGTAAAGAAAAAGCTGCAAAAAAGATGTCTGCAGATGCAACTAAAAGGCAAAGGATAAATCATAAGAAAAAACTAACACATGGTTCTTAAAGAGACTGTATGAACAAAATTTTAATGGTGGCGAAAATGTAAACGAATCCAAAAGAAGAAAAGTTGAGGATAAAAGTAAAAGTGAAGCTGTCAAAAACTTTCAATCTGAACTTAATTCTAAAAGAAATGTTAAAATAAAATAATATCCTAACTATCAAAGAGATGTTTCTGCATGCAAATATTAAAAATAAAAAAGAAAATGTTTTATTTTTATAAATTTTCTGCATTTGACTGTAAAAATACAGCATTGTGATAAAATTAATAATATTTTTATTATTTTTCCAAAATTTTTAATTTGTGTAAAGATTGCAGTAATTTAACTTTTTAGTAACTTATACATTTTAAATTCTGTCCTAGTGTTGGACATTTTTAATTGTAAAAATATGTGATTTGGATTGGATTTCTGTTTCTAATATTCACGCACAGCTTTATTGGGTAGAAATATTAATTAAAAATCAAATTTAAATATATATATATATATATTTGTATGTTGTATGTGTGAGTAAGCCTCATTTTTATGCAGTCAGCTTATTTTTTAAAAAGCTTTTAATTTTATAACATTGATTTCAATTATAACAAAATTTTCATTTTATTATATATTATATTAATTTATGAAATTCATGCATAAATGTTATGAAAAATGGAAATTTTACTTCACAAATTCTTTTACTCGCGTGCGATTCCCACACTTTAACTTTTTAAAATTCACGCACGATTTCCTCATTTTTGCTTTTTTTAATTTGCGCGTAATTTCCTCTTTTTTGTGAGTGGCATCCCTGACTGCACAACGTTACCGAACGGAGGCGAATTGGAAAATTATCTTCGAACCTGGCTTCCACTTCGAATGTATTTGTTAAAGTTTTTTCTTTGCATTCAAATTTTTACATGCCTACTAATTGCTACGGATTAAAATATTGTATGGAATTAAAATGGACTTCATCGAGATAGATCAACAATTTAATGATGCTGGAGTTAGAAATAAATGGCGCTTTGAGTGGCTCAAAGAAAAAGATTAGATTGAAATATCTTTTAGCGAATGATGTAAGAAGATAAATGAGGTTGGCCATTGTTTTTGTTTCGTTTGCCCTAAGAAAATAAACTGCGGAAATAATGGTAAGAAGGCATTAAAAACATGCAGATGACAAAGTTCACCAGAGGAATTTTCGTGGACTTCAATGCGCATCTCTTTTTCCAGGATCAAAACAAGTAAGTGAAAATGCAACTCTTTCCTTAAATGATAGAAGGGCAAATCAAAAAGCTGTTTTTGCTTGTTTTGTTGCTGATAATTCCTTGCCGTTTTCTCTCGCGCCCAAACTAGTAGAACTTTGTCAAAGCTTAAGATGGAGAGGACCGCTGCAACATATAAAACTGGATATGGTGTGGCAAAAACTATGAGAGAAGAATTAGTTGCCAAGTTGAATAAAAATTACTTCTCCATGAATGTAGATGAAGCTACAAATAATAATGGTGATAAAATCATCAATGTTCTTGTTAGAGTTTATGATGATGAAAAAGTAAAAATCACAACTGCTCGCCTAGGTTTAAGAAAAGAAAACATAGCAAACCACATATTTTTGCATTTGAAAGAATTGCTGGATAGCAATGAAATTAGTTTTTCTAAAGTAATAAGTTGCTTACTTGATATTTGTAATACCATGAGAGGTTGCAAAAAAGATGTTGAAAAGTTGTTGAGGGATGCAAACAAGAATTTGTTATGCATTGATGGTGACTTAGCACATAAATTTCATAACACTTCTAAACTGTTTTTCAATTATTTTGATAGATTCATTGAAGATTTTGCTAATAATGTTTTCAGTGATATAAATGAAGTGCCCAAAGCCACTGAACTGTTTGTTGGACTTCAGCAGTATATGAACTTGAAATATAATTTGAAACTTATAAGGCCAATTGACAACATGTACAGATGCCCTTACAGATGCTTACTATATGTAATAGACTGTTTTCCTTAAAAGATGCTTTGATGTTGTACTATGCAAGTTTTTTATCCAATGAAGAAACAGAGAATTACCATGATTTGCTTATTGCATTTTTCCATTATTGCAAAATTTCTGAAGATCAAAAAAAAAAAAAGCATACATACTTTACAAAACAATAAAAAAGCAAAAGAGATCTGATGAGAGTATTTCTAGAAAAGATGCTGTAATATCCACTCTTTTCTTTCATTATGAAAAGTTCCATTGTTTACTGGTTTTTTACAGGGAATTTTTGCCCCATTTTAATGAAAAGGTGAAACTATTACAAACTGAAAAGCCCATTTTACACAGAGTTCATGCAGAACTTTTTGATTTCCTAAGGACTTTTTATTCATTTTTTCTTAAACCTAAATTTATTCCAAAATCTGTGGCTAAATTGAAAGACTTTCAAGTACTTCCAGAAAAGACACTAAATGATAAATATTTAAATGTGGGAAAGACTGCATATGGCCTTATTAAAAAAAGTAAAAGTGGGTCAATCAGTTTTTTATTTCCTTAAGAGAGGCATATCTTCAAACAAGCACATATATTTTAAAGAACTTTCCTTTAAACAGCAAGTGCTTGTTGTATTTTTCTGCATTGAATCCTAAGTTTACAAAAGAAAGTTCATGCTTATCTGCACTCATAAGCGTAGGAGAAATGCTGCCTAATGTTGTTCTTGAAAATGATATGGGTTCTTTTATACAAGAAGTTAAGATGTATATCATTGATGAAAGAGTCAACTTAATGGATGGATGGGAAAAAGAGGATGGCAGAATTGATGTTGACTGGTGGTTGCAAATTTTTTAAATGGAAGAAAATGGCTACCAAAAATATAAAATTCTGTCTCGTTTTATTAAAGCCATTATGAGCGTTTTTTGTGGTCCTTTGGTTGAGGGCACATTTAACATCGTGGACGCTATCATTACAGATGATAGAACGTCCCTAACTATTCAAAAGTATGGAGCTTGCAGCTTGATCAAATATTATTTGAGGAGTCAGGGCAAAAAAAGTACAACACTAATTCCTGGACATAAGATGAGGCAGAACAGTTTTTCTGCCAGAAGAATATACCATGAGAATTTGAAGGAAAAAAAAAAAACGGAATCTTCAAAGCAAGCACTCACTAGCAGCCCTCCAAAACAAGCAGAAACTTCAATGCATTCTGAGCCAGAAGGATTAAATAAAAGAAAGGCCTCCTCTCTTATACAAGATAAAAATGGTAAAAAAGTTTGCTCAACCCCCAAGTCTGACCACAAAGTGAAAGAAAATCTTAAGGCTACAAAAATAAACTTTTTTATGAAGAAATAGAAAATATAAACTGAAAAAGAAATTTGTTTTATTGATGATAATAATAAGTAAAACTTTTTTGGGTGTAAATATGTGTTTAAATAAAAAATGTGTTTAAATATTGGTTTAGAAACAATTGAAAGGTTGATTTTGTTAAGTATCCATATATTTTCTTCCTTTTTTATATTGAAATGATAATATTTATTTAGTTATTTTATTATTGAATATATTTTTTTGGTTTATGGGGTAACATTTATATAGAGTTTTTTTCTTTTAATTCTGGTAAAGAATGTTAGACTGTGTAAATTTTCAAAAAAAAGTTCAGTCTTGCAAATTTTGAAGAGTGGCACCCATGCATTTTTATATAGAAAAGACTTTATCTTAATGTCTGATAGTTTATAAATTATATTTTTAGTTTTATACCCTATCATTGAATAGTTTTGAATAATTGTTTTGATACATAGCTAGATTAACATTTCATTTTGAAGCTGAATGAAGGGTAATTTTGAACTTTGGTTGAATGAAACCAGAGCTATACTAGCAGGTCAAAGTTTTACCCCAACAGTTTTAATATGCACCAAGTCCTTGTTTGTTGCAAATTTAAAATGAAATCGGGCCTTGCACACAGCATCCTCCAATCGCAAAGTGTCTCTAGGCCACTGCAGCCAAGGCAGATGATTGATTATTATGCTTTAAGTAGAAATGCTTGCTCTCCTAATCTTAATTGAATGTCATAGGATTCTCCTTCTAACAACTTGAGGTAGAGTCTTGAAATCTTCCTGAATAGTCAGATACATGATTGACTTAAAGTGCTCTTATGTTTAGAACGAAATAAAAAATGACCATCATAATCACAGTATCTGATATGTCTTTAGGTATTCTTAAGCTTCACTTTTATACATGGAATTTCTTTTAGTGTGTGTAATTTGTTCTTTAGTGTTTCTCTAAGGTATGTGACTCTTGTAAAGAAAATCCTGTTTTCAATGAAGGAAGGCTTAAACATTTTATTAATATTATTTATGCCCAGCTTATGATCCAGTTCACTGCATGATAGTAAAATCTTTATTGTGGATAAATTTGTCATCTTTAACCTGTTAACCACCCCACCCACCCCTTGCATCCTATTTATAGGACAGTTAAATTTCTCCTCTGTGGCTAAACTGAATACATTCCATTATTTCTTTTTTTGTTTTGTCTAAGAATTTAATATGTATTCTTAAATTCCTGAACAGTTTTCACTGGCATATACCACCCATTACAAAGATTTTGAAGTTGAAGTTTTGTCATTTTGATTTATTTTTATTTTTTTTATTTTTCCTTTGATTTATTTTTGAAGTAATGAGGGAATTTGAAAGTAATCTTTATTTTTTGATATTTTACTATAGTGGACTTTGCTTATAGCGATCACTTTGGGTCAAAGTCAAAGTGATCAGTACATCCAAAATTCCTTGAAAATAACATATTCCTATAGATATGCAAGGATAGCACAAAAAAGAGACCACACAACATTATTTATATCTATTCATTAATTTTAATCAGAAAAAGAAAATCGATGCAATATGCAGATTTGAAAATAAATCATCATTATTTTTTTTAAGTTTTCACGCATTTGTTGAGTAAATCGCTCATATAAATAACACTCATCAAAGGATTCCTCACTGTATTGACTGATCTTTTTAAAGTATGAAGGGCTTACAGAGTTTCTTGGGCTGAGGGTGGTTTCTCTTCTTAGCTCATGTTCATCCTCATTGTCCTTGTGTTTTGTGGTGTCATCTCATCAAAACCAATCAATCACTACAAGCAAATTGTTGATCACTAGAACTGGTGGATTTTCTATGTGTTAAGATGCGGGAGATCCGTTCCCCGATGTTTTGTTCAGTACAACTGATTGATTGTTACATCCGTGTTCACTACAAGTGGCGACTACTGTATATTTAAAAAATCTTGTAATATATACCCAGTGGCAGAATACTTTTCAATAGTCTGCAACAGAGGTTGGGTCTCTTAAAAATAGTCTGCAGAATAGTGCGCGACTATAAATATTTTGCTTTCTTTCTTTTGAAATATTTATATCAACCTACAACTATTAAAATACGACAAACATAAATTAAAAACCATATAATATATTTATTATTTGTATAATATAATTGTATAAATTAATACACAAAAGCATATGAAGATCAATCTTTTCTTTGGGCAGATAATTAACAATAATGAAGTATCAAGTTGTTTCAGAAGTAATATTAAGCATACTACACAAATACCTATGCAGAAAATTATATTTGGGTACTTTTCCTTTTTAAACACAGCACTTGGTGTCTTTCTGTTTTGGTGATTTTTTCAAAACAATACATCAGTAGCTCATATAAATGGAATATTCTTCAATATGTTAGATGTTATTTAAAAATTTATGCCGCCTATTTAGTGTAAAAAAAATTAAGTATGCCAAAAAATGTCTTAATGTATGTTTTTAATTTAAAATGCAATAAATAATTGTTTTGTTTTTTTTACGAAAGAAAAACTTTGAAACTTTTTAGCACATTTATCCTGATATGCATTTTAATGGTTTGTATGCAAACTGATAAATTGTTCTGAAATGATACATATATAAGATTTCATAGTATCATTGTTTATTATTTAAAACAAGAACAGAGCTGTCTTCCTCTGAAATTCTTGATACAACTTTTGATTTTATGGAATTTTGCATTTGAACATATGTAGATACATTTTGAAAGTGTGTATAAAAATGAATTCCATATTTCTTAACTAATGCTTAGAACGCTTAAAATTGGGACAATCTTGGCTTGAAATCTGTTCCTCGTCTTTATCAATTTCAGAATTTGTTCTTTTTTTCGCTTCCGTTTTTAAAAAATGATTGATTTGCAGCCGTAGATATCGATCGAAACTTCGGAGGTTTATTTTCAGGCTGGCGTAAATAATGCTGTTTTAAGGTTTTTCATAATCATGTAGCATCGCAATCAAGACAACGAATTTTATCTATATATGCAGCCATCTCAAAGTAAAAACCACGTGTTATTTCCAGAAACCAAAGGTTCTGTGCCAGGAACGTATCGGAATGAAACGAGTAGAAAACATTGACTGTGACCAATACCAATATGAGGACTTCAAAGTCAAATCGCAGTCACTAGGTCAGCTAGGGAAGCCCATTCAGC
>BGPR01046657.1:0-11986 GCA_013235015.1 Araneus ventricosus
TGAATGAGAAGAAAATCGGAATGGTGTGGAGTGCTACCTAAATGAATAAGAAAAAAATCGGAATGGTGTGGTGTGCTACCATGCCACTTGAGAGGTGTGGAGTGATCGTGAATGTCCAGGTTAATATTTGAGTCGGCGATTGCTTTTCTCCAAGCTTCCGCTCCAAACCGGCGGGTGGACGTTTAATCTTCGAGGGATTTAACGTGCACCAGGTGACCTTCATACGCGACAGGACTTCCGTGGATTCATGTCTTCAATTTAGAAACCTCATGAGGCCACCGTGACACCAGTGAAACACACGGAGAGAGTAAATTATGGGAATTTGGAGTTCAAATTTCTGTCTCAAGGGTCGTCCTCTGCATCTGACCGCAGTTCAAAATATCGAAGTAAGTCTCCAATAGTTCTAGAACTTCACGAAAAAGGGACGTGAATTGAAGAACTCCAATCAGGTATTATCCTATAAACCAACTAGATACAGACGTTTCGAAATACAATAAATTGATAAAGCATGCATCGAACATTAAAATTCTTATCTTTTTTTTTAAAAAAAAATATTTCAGTTACTTCTATGTAAGCTCCACGTATTATGTGAGAAAATTGTTTGTTGCTGAAAATCATTATTCATATAATTTCAAGTATTTACACGTTCCTTTCTTCAATACTTCAAATGACTTTTCTTGTAATGTACTATAAACCAAATGGAATTTTCTGCATTCTTCCTTTTTCGAAAAAATAAATGTATTTTTAGGAATCTAATTTCATCTAAAAATATCTTCAAAAAGGAAATATTTACATAATTTGTAACAATTTTACGTGATTAATATTTACGCAAATTTAAGTGAGGAATTTAAAAAATAAAAGGCGTTTAATTATTTAGTCATTGAAACCTAGATTTGAGTCACAAATTTTCCTTTATTCTAATTGTATTTGGAAGATTTTATGTAGAAATGATCTGACCACAATCAAGCCGCTTAGGTCTCCGAATACTTTGATGGAAACAGAAAGTAGTTGTTTTGGCACGCATAGAAAATAATCAGTCGATACAAAGTCAGTGATAACTGTTCAACCAGTTTAGTTTAGAAGATTTTATTTAAACAATGATCTTACAGGAAATTGCACAAATCTTTTGAAGAAAGGCTTTCTAAATTATGAATGTCCATTAGAATTTCAAGATAATTGCTATCTAAGTGAAATATTCTTCTCTTTAAGATAATTTTATATAAGTATATTAACCCTTTAATAATCTCAATAAACATTCTTATTTAAAGCAGAAGATTGACCGCGCCGTTACAACTAGAATAGCTTAAGGAGCCTAACCAAATGGGATGAGCTTATATGGAAGGGCAAGTAATCTGTAACCGTTTGGGAATACGCGAGAAAAGTGAATAAATAACTGAAAAAATTAACCAATTGCTTTGGAGCTATTATCAAATATTTACAAAGCCTAAGAACAATTCATAGTCATAAAAAGAGTACGCAATAAATACAAGAATAGAACACGTAGAGCATTCCTTATACTGACAGCAAAGTATTTACAAAAAGTATAGAAAAACCTTGGTGAACGGAAATTAATATTGCCCATGAAAAAGTCCTGAAATCAAAATCAGCCCTTGAAAAACAAACAATCCTCGTAAAGGATGTAAAAGTTTCTAATGGGGGAGGTAAATCATCTTCTAGCATAATGTTTGAGGTGGGCAAATATAGATTGAAACAAAATGTCATGAAATAATGAGCTCTGTCTGGAGAAGTTCTTCATGTTCACTAATGAATCTCATAAGTTGTCAGATCTTCTTCTGGAGACTTCTTGTCTTGACTATTGACTATGAGATATTTTAAGACTATCCGCATTGATGCACTGAGGTTGATGTAGCAGTAACAAATGAGTTGATATGACAGATGTCCAGACATTCACTGGAAAATGGTTGATGATTTAATTTCCGGTTAACTATTACTTAAAAAAAATTAATTTTTTTATATTATTGAAGCTTTTGAATTCAATGAAAAAATGAACTCAGACAAATGAATGAAGCTGATCCTTAGTGCTTTGATAATACAAGGTGGATATTGATGACATTCAACTTACTATTGCTTGTGACCAGCTTCAAAAATTATGTTCGAAATTATGCGCAACATTATGCACATAATATATATGAATGCAATTAGAGCATGGTATTGAAATTATTGGTAATTGCCGCTACACAACTCTTTCTTCCGGGATGATCAGGAACTGCAAACCTTCAATGCGAACTCAATTTAATCAATTTATAGATAAACTGTGATGTTCGAAACTTCGACACACTGCGAATAAATATCTATTTCTATACAGATTTTCTAGTTAATGCATTCGAGTTCACTCTTTATAAATCCTATGAAAATAACCAAATATTGAAAAATATTTATTTTATCAATAGCTTTCAAGAGGAATCAATAATTTTTAAGCGCATTAGCCCTGTTCAAGAAAATCTGAAAACGAAACATTTACGACTTACAAGTTTTATTTTTTTTATCAATGATTTTATTTTATCTATGAAATAATGACACCGTAACTTATCATCGACACAGAGACAGATGATAAAAGCTTCCTGTTCAGTTTACATATGTTCCAAGCAGTTAAAGAACAGCTCTTAACCATTTTCTGGTATTCAAACTGATTTACTTGTACCCTGCTCTGTGCTCAAACTGCTTGAGTTACAAAACAGTAACTCGAGATTTTGAGAACAGCGTTTCTGTACCAGATCTGCCAAAAATACAATTAAAATAAACCATATTGTCATTTGGAGACGAAGAATACCGGAAACTATTATTTTTGCATTGAGTTGAGTTGAATGTCCCAAATCTAAAAATAGGATGAAGGATAGCACATCGACGCCAATACACATTAAATCTATTAATACAGGAAAAGACAAGGTGGCTTTGTACTCTTTCACAAAATAAATTATTTGTTTACATTTCATCCAAGCCTTTAGTGTATCATCCATAAAATATGGTTTATTAATCTTCTCGAATGCATATAAGAATAGAAGGCATAAAAAAGAATACAGAAATGAAATAATAGGAACAACAAAAACAACAGAAAAGTTACAGTGGTACATCTGTATCTGTAGCATGAAATTGATAATATTCGCGTATTTCAAATCTGAAGACATCCCCAAATTTCGACAAGAATATTTGATAGGGCACTGAAATATGATATCGGATAAAAACTTACGAGATGTCATCAAAAAAGTTGGCCAAAGTATTACTGCCAAGAATAAGATTATGGAAATAGTTATTTTCGTCAATGCTTGCTCCACTCTGTTTGGTAGTGTTCGAGAAAATCCCAGATTTTTCTTTCTTGCCAGATACAAGCTCCACCAAAGTAAATATGTTTAATACATCATTAATTACCCCAGAAAAATTTCATTTGTGTTCCTGCTATGCAAGAAATTGATACAGAAACATCAGCTGCTTTGACAACATGGAATAAAATCATGCAAACATAACGTGTTATTTTTTTCTCGCTTGCCAGAATACCTATTGAAGCTAATAAATAAATCGTCACTTTTTCGATTGTAGTTTTACAGCGAGATGGAATATCCTTGTTACACTGCACTTCCTTGCTACGCTCTTTGTTAGATGCTGAGAAAATTTTTCCAACTTTCTTCACTGCGAATGACATATTTCTTATTCCTTTATAGCAAATTAATTAATAATGAAACTGCAAGAAAGAATACTATGATTACAATATTCATCAGACATCTATAAGTTTTACGATTAATTTTATGTCACCTGAGAAAACTGTATCAGCAACATGATGTAATTTTCAGTAGAAGTACAACATCCAAATTGAAGAAACTGGGAACAAATAATTTTATAATACTGCATTGTCAATTTGTATACAAAATTTCAAACAATAAAATTTGGTGAGTGCTACTTAAAAACATCCAAAGTTACCACAGAATTACAGTGGGGTTAACCCCTAATTGTTCTGTTTTATATGTTATTCATTTAAATGATACCTAAATGCAGTGGCGGCTCGTCTATAAGAGCTGCAGTCCCCCCTGAGATTATTTTAAAAGATTGTATTTTCGTTTTAATTCTAATTGGATTTCTTTTCCACTTTAAGAATTCAATAATCAACGAAAATGGCAATAAAGTAAAAAAAAAAAACTTAAAAGGAAGACGGAAAATCAATCAAGAATTGAGAGAGAGAGATAGACCAGAGCTGCAGCAAGTTTTGCCTCTCCTGGGGATCCGAAATTACTGCAATAAGCAAAGCGAAGCGGGAGAAAAGCAACCCTTTCTCCGCTTGAAATTGCATTCATTTGAGCTGCATTTTCCCCAGCTCTTGCTTGGCGCGACTTCCTCATTTTCCTTTTTTCCCCGCTGCTTTCCAGTAGTTCAGTCGTTAAGTAGGTTTTTTTAAATCCAATTCTGGAGGAGTTGTAATTTTTTGCTTCCTCATGTTTTTTTGGGTGCTGATTACGGATCTCAGGTTTGCCATCAATAATTTTTGTTGGAATTTCAGTTATAGCTAAAAAGCATAAAAATCTCCCCATTTAATAATTGCTTATAACTCAAAAACTATCAATTTTTAGTAAAACATCATTATATATCAAAATAATCAACAAAAAATTAACTACAACTTAGGTCTATACAACTTTTGCAGCACTTCTTGTTCCTGAGCTGACGAGCAGCCACTGCCTCAATGAATTTGGGAAACACGCTGTCGCTTTGATACACCTATAAGGCATAGAGCACTTCGGATGCTAATAGATTCTGTGTAAGTTTTGTGTCGAATTATAACATCCGTGAATAAAATTTAGCTTATAAGATAAAAAAAATACTATTATCCGACGCACGTATGACGTATTTGCACGACATTTAAGTGGTTAAGCTTGGTTTTCTAAAACTCATTACCATAGTTAACCTCCCTTCATTATAATTTAAATCCGCTGTGGCCTGATGGTTGATTCTTGGATTTGGGATCATAGGGTCGTGGGTTTGAGACACGATTCCACCTGACGTACATTCTGTTGAAGTATACTTCCGAATTAGTGTGGAAATTTGAAAGGCAGTGTCGGTTTAGGTGTCTCATTCGAAATCTTACCAAGGTCCAACATTATTCCTTCCGTAAACAGTTCCAGCGTTGCTTCAAAAGTGGTATAATCTTCTAATAATTCTGATTTATTCAAAGACTCGATTTAGAGCATTTTAGGTATAATATCTTATAATGTGTATTTAATGTCTGCAAACTTCCTTTAATATAAAATATACAAAGTTACTTCTGCATCGGTCTGATAGAGAAATACACCAAACTTTCAATTTTATGATATTCGTGACAATTGGATGTTTTAGATAATTGTGTATTTTCCCGCATTTTGACAATAATAAAATCGATCGATTTAGAAATTGATAAAATCAAATATTTACCAAAAATCTTTTAAAAGGTCTACTTCACATGGATCAGTCGTCCTTTTCCGTTAAGAAGTGATACTCATTAGATATTATGTTTAAATAAATCATTGATACGGATGTGGATAACAGAAATTCTTTTTGAAAATGCTTTTCTAATTGGGCCATCAATTTTTAACTAATTTGAAGTGGTATTTCAAAACATCTTTTCAATATTGCATTAGAGTTAGGCAAACAAAACAAAATTCCTTTTTATCAAGAATTAAAGAAAAGTTTGTATTGGGTCACAATTTTTTTTATGAAATGAAATATAATATATTTGTTGCTGTTGCCACTTTCCTATCGTATATTGATATTCGATTGAACACTTTTGTGTAACCACATTCACCTAAAAGTATTTTTAAGTGCATTTGGTATAAATAAAAGAATAAAAAGGCTAGAAACTAGCTATGTAAATGCTAACAAGTAAATCTTTCATATTGATTCTTTGATTGAATACTTTTACGAAACTACTTTTATTGAAAAGTACTCTTAAGTGTATTTGGTATAAATAAAAAAAAAAGATTAAAAAATTAACTATCTAAATGTTAACAAATAGAAATTTACATGTTCCTTTCAGACTTGATGGAGCTGTACACTGTAAGTATTCTTAATAATAGAAAAAAGTAGAACATTTTTAAACAATCATAAAGTGAAAAACACCACTGAAAACTCGACACGTAAATTTGAAAAATGTAATTAGCATAATATAATGATGCAGCTTGGGAGACGGCGTAAAATTCTGCTATGCAAATGCTACACAGACAAAGTCGAATTATTGTATATTGCATGAATATAGCTTAAATAGATCACATGGGAGTTATTAAAGTTTCATACATTTTCTTCCATTAGAATACATTAAGGTAATGGATAACTTATTAATAGTTTTCCCTAACTATTAGGCTAACTAATTTTATTTGACGACGAATGTTTAATACATCGTTTTCAGTTTAGAAAATATCGTTCCAAAATTATTAAATTATGTTCTAAAATGGTTTTACTTTGAGATATTAAATTTAAAGATATCTGTAAGTAAAATAAGGAGATGTTTATTCCATTTATTAAAAGCTAATGCTTGAAAAATCGAGAATGAAATAAGACGGAAAAAACAAATTAAAATAGCAAAATTAAAAATTTAAGCACATGTTTTAATATACAGTGTTTAATGTTCTTTTAGCTGTTATTTGATTATTAGAAGCTCCATTTAACATCGATTGCCACATAAACAAATTTTTCCTCGTCTTTTCTTCGCTTCATTTTGTTATTGTTGATGTCATGGAAACTAGAAATCGAATTTGCAGTGTCTGTGGCATCAATATTATCAAAACATAAATTAAAACAGTTACTTTTCTGAAGTATAACGAATTATTAGGCTTTTACTAAAAGGGAGAATAATAAATTTTGCTATATTTTTGAGAATAACATCAGTAGCGGCAAAATAAATATGATAGAAACAGCTTCTTTGAAATTTAATTAGATGTTTGAGAATTATAAAAATATTCCATTCGACTAATTTTTGAAAACAACAAGATTTAATGAGGAACAAATCGTCGTATTTTATGCAGAATAAAAAATTACCAACAGATCCAAATTATAAATACGTCCTTATCGAAAGAAATGGTAATGAAATATTTATTAATGATTTTTTTGAATAAATACAAAAAAAAATATGGGCAATAATGCCTTTTGTTGCAATGATTCTCACTCTAAATTTTATTAATAAGTAAATGCCTCTTTTCTCGTATATTGCGGTTTTTGTTTAGCACCTTAATTTAAAATTATATTTAATTTTAGAAAGTTTAATATATTTCTGAGTTTGTTCATTTATAAGACTAAATGTGCAATGCTTGAGCTTAGTTTAAAAAATCTAGAAGGAAATATAGGGAAAAGTTAAAAATAAAATAATAAATATAGCAAAACAAATCAATAAATAATCATAAAAAATAAACAAACAATTATAAAAAATATAATGTAACTGGGAAGATCCCTGTTCTCACAAATCACAAACTTTGTAATATTTTTTCATGTTACTCACATATTATTTGTATGATTACTGTGCTTTCATTCAAATGCATATCACTAGCATTTTAAAATATTTTATTCATATGCTTTTTTAAAAAATTTATTGATATTTTAATATCGTTTTATATATTTATTAATTTTACAATAACTGTCATAAATAAGTAAACTAAACCCAATAGAACCATTTCAAGAGGTGTCAGTGTCACATGTCAAACGTTAACGCGGGTGTCATCTAGATATGAGACTAAATGTTGCCCTCTTTGACACAATACGCATGCGCCGTCGTTTACATTTTATGTTGTGCTGTGATACTGTGCTGAGTCTATGTTTAGTTCAGTTTTTCGAAAAGAAAATGCGCTATTATTCGAAAGAGAAAATTTTGATGAATAAATTATTGTTTTGAATTAACTAATTTTAATAAAAAAATTAAGATGAAAATTATGTTTTTCCATTCTTTTTTCTGCACTCATTTATGTTGATGTGCATAAATTTTGTTGAATAAGAAGAAGCTGTGCAATGAAAGGATAACTTTGTAGTTAATTGAAAAACACTTTTTAACCTTTTATTGAAACTAACTGTGGTGCAATAACTTGTTAACTTTTCAATATGGGGCCACTAAAGAGTTAGCGGCCTATAGTGAACCAATTAACGATAGTTTCTTTTCTTTTTTGTTTTTACGATATATATACATATAGTAAATTAAAAACATCACATTAACAATTTACACAAACGTACATTATATTTACAATATATATAAATATTAAAATTAAATTACCCTATCCATAATCATACATTAGAAATGCAAAAGAAGATTTGATATAAAACTATTAGCATTGATACTTATCAAAACTTGAAATACGAGTAGACAATCCTTATTTGAAATTCCAACAATCAAAGTGGCCAACTAGCCTTGCGACTAGTTCGTCGTATTAATCTAGATTTGTGGCTCTAACCCTCTTCGAAGCCAATTGTTGGACAAAAGAAAAAGGGGAATATATATATAAATCTTGGTTATTAGTAGGTATAATATTATGATGTTTTCTTTCTTTTTTTCTCATGTTGAGATGATTTTGGGATATATTCCCCTTTTTTCATTTGTCCAACAATTGACTTCGCAGAGGGTTGGCGCCACAAAATCCAGATTAATGCGACAAACCAGTCCAAGGCTGGCTGGCTATTTTGATTGTTGGAATTGCAAATAAGATTATCTTTTTCAAGTTTTGATAAGTATTAATTCTAATAGTATTAAATCAAATTTTCTTTTGCAATTCGAATGTATGATTATGGATAGGGTAATTTAATTTACTTTTAATATTTATATACATTATAAATATAATAAATTGATAATTGACGTATATAATTTACTATATATATGTATTATATATTCCCTCATTTGTACCTATATATATATATATAGTTCCCAAGACTGATTGGTATTTGATTGTTAGAATTCCAATTCTGGGTTGTATTTTTCATCGTAGTAATAGTCTATAATCAAACTATCTTTTGCATTTCATTTGTATGATTATTGATAAGGTAATTTGATTTTAATGTTAATTTTTAGATTAATATATGTATATATTGAAAATATAACACATGTTTTGAAAAATTAAATATTTAACTATATATATATATATTAAAATCAAATTACCTTATCAATAATCATACAAATGAAATACAAAAGATAGTTTGATTATAGACTATTACTACGATGAAAAATACAACCTAGAATTGGAATTGAAACAATCAAATACCATTCAGTCTTGGGAACTGATAAGTGTCGCATTAATCTAGATTTTTTGGCGCTAAACCTCTGCGAAAGCCAATTGTTGGAAAAACGAAAAAGTAGGGGAACAAATCCCCAAAATCTTTCAAAATTAGAAACGAGAAAGTATATAACTTATAAAACACCAGTTCAATAGTTATAATTATTGTTAGGGCTTGAGCATTATCCTAAAGACAGTTCCGCATTTAAAGTGAAAATATTATTTCTAAATTAAGCTTTTAATACTGTAATAAAACACTAGAAAAATATTTACTATAAATCAAATATAACCTTTTATAATATATATATATATATATACTAATCACTATATATATATATATATAGTGATTTACCAAAATCTTTGTTAATTCCATTATATATGATCACATCAAAAATAAATCTAAAAGACTTTTAATTTAACGGTGTTAAATATTTCTTATTAACATAAGCATACATGAAATTTATAGTTTACCCATATCTCATAGCATTTTCAAGAAATGTATTAATATGTTATATTAAAACGTTTAGAACAGATAGAAATAGTCAGTAGTCCCATATTAATGCATTTTTTGAAAATACTTTGAGATATGGGTATCCTTAAAATTTCCTGTATGCTTATATTAATAGTAATTAATATAAACATACAGGCATTTTATAATATTAATTTTGATTGTATCATATAACATATAATTTTTATATATTTATGATATTATTTAATATATAATAATCTAATAGGTTAAATTTAATACTTCTTTTAGTGTTTCAATTAGTATTAAAGCACTTAAAGTAAAAATTACGTTTCCTATTAATTGCGGAACGTACGTTATTGTTTGGTGCATGAGTCAGATACATAAAATTTCATAGTAAGAAGAAAAAAAGTTACACAGAGATTTAATTTTGCATTAATTCTATTAGAAATTTCTCTATCACATAATTTTGACTCATTATAATTATCACTGTTAATTATATGCTCATTAAGCAGTTTTTTGTAATAATATTTACAAATAATGGCAAAGTTACTGGGCACTTTCTCTATATAGTCTATTACAAAGTCTGTTTGCAGCTCTTTCATTTGTTTTTAATATCTTGATATCTAATATAATCATGAGATTTAAATTTATGGTTAAAAAAATCTAATAAAGTTTTCTGTATATATTCATTAAATACCTCTAAAGGTAGATTATATTAAATTGCCATATTTAATATAAATTTTTAATGTCTTTTTTAATTTGCATTTTAATAATTTCATTACTATTAGCTAGAACCATACGATGCTCTGTACCTTTATTCATTAATTCTCTAAGTTTTTCAACTCTAACAATATTCAAATCTCCAGTAATTACATGCCCATGATATTCATTCAAGAAATTATCATATTTTATACAATTGCAATCATCACTCGTATTACTTTCTTTTATACTAGTATAGTTCAATATCCTAAGTTAATATATCCAATCCAATAATATCCTAGTTAAATATACCTAATTGTTTGTTATATTTAAATGCATGTTTAATTTTAATATTTTTTATAGGAAAGCAATTAATATATTTATCTAGTATAGCAGAAAATTTAGAGTTATCATAATTATTGCTCATATAAAGGAAGGTACAAAAAGCAATAACTTTCTTATTGTAAATGTTAATAGATAATTTGAATTTTTTATAAATAAATTTGAAGATATCTCGAATCAGGTCCCAGCCATATGAATATATATAATATATATATCAAAACAAACAAGAAACAAAAGACAAAAATTAAAAAAAACCTACAAGAAACAAAGGACAAAAAGAAGACAAAAATTTAATAAATTGAAAAATATCATGGCGAGCCGCTCGTCAGGAAGAGAAGCCCGCCTATGATATTAATAAGTGCTTTTTTCTGCTAACGACATACGAAAACAGTAAAAATTCTGTCGCTATCCCCTCAAAAAGCACAAGACAATTAAAGATTTATATATAAGAAGATTTATATATATTGCTTCTCCACATCATCTATCACCTTTTGATACTAGGGAGACTTGTTATTTCGGCTGACGTTGAATTAAACATGCCCAATAGTTGGTCGCTTAATAGCCCGACGGTTTTCTCATCTTCTTATGTAAGCACTTCTCGGGGGCCCCGCTGCGAAAAGGCCTGCTTTTTCCAGATCTGTTGCAATGCTTCCCCCTGCCTCTCTTGGAAATAAAGAATCAAAGCTATCATTTTTTCGGAAGCAGTTTTATTTCGCTTAGAATCCTAGAAAATCGCTTTATGCTTGCCCATTATGTGCAGAGGAGTTTTATAAAGTAAAGAAATTATTTAAAATTTATATTTATTTCCTTTGGGAATTTTATTTTTATTCAAATCTGAAATAACACTTTCGCTGCCTGAATAAAGTAATTCCCTCTTTTGTAGCAGAGTAAAATTAAATATTATATATATATCGCAGTATAATTTAATTTTGTAATATTTAATTTTTTATTACAAAACCATCGAAAAGATACTTTCCAACCTGTCATTTACAATGCATTTAACTTTAATTAACAAAAAATATTTACGATTATTATTAACTAGAGTTTTATCCCTGTGACCGCCAAAACTAGGTACAATAAAATATTTTAAAACTTAGTTTGACTATTTTTCTTCGACACGCAAATCCTTTTCGTCATTTCAAGTGTATTAAATGTCAACAACATCAAAAGCAGTCACGTGAATTTATTTTGAAACTTCCGCACATTCCGCACAATATTTTTCAATCAAATTAACCAATTAAAAACTATATATTCT
>BGPR01046658.1:0-11986 GCA_013235015.1 Araneus ventricosus
GATTCCAAATCACAATACACAGCTTCGGGAGGGAGGAATGCAACAGAATGTCCCTTCTTTCCCAGGAGTGGCTCCTACCAGGATCTAAAACTCCCCAACCAATCCTCGTCATCCTGAATTCGCTACAAAAACTGAACTGCCTGAAAGGACAAATAAAATCTACTAGAATCTAATTTACAATACAAATTTTTATAAGTAAAAAAACACTACTCACCATTGCGTACATTAAGGAATGTTCACTTTTAGTCATAACTTCTTAAACTTATTTAATAATTAGAATTCTAAGTCATTAACAATAAAATTAACTTTGAGCCAAGCTGTGATAATTAAAATAGACGTGCCATTCTTTGATAGCCTAAATAAATATTAGCCTAAGATGCTTATCAGAAAAGCTTCTCTTTTGACATTATATTAAAGAGTATGGAAATTTTCAACTGGAAAATTACATGTTATTAATAAAAAATTACACAAGAAATATCTTCTAAATGAATCTAAATTCTGCAAAGAAGGATGCTTTAAAGGCAATTAATTTATTTTATAACATGGCATACAATTTACAGCAGAAAATAGAAATTGAGGTAACATTGGGACAGATATACTACAAGGTTGTACCACTTTTGGTTTTCATGCAATAAAAGTACAAGACTTGTTCCAGAATTTCTTGGCCAAGCATGGTTTGTTATTATGTTTCTTTTTTTTTTTACTCATAAAATACTTTTACATCAGACAAAATAAAAGAACTAATTTAGTTTTCGATAGATTTTACGCGGCAAAATTCCACCAATTTAATATAATAGTTTGCAGTGGATATTTTCCACTAAAAGATTTTGCCATCAACTGAAAGTTTGAAATGGTAATCAGTATTAACTAAAATGGAAAGTCTGGTAAAGATTATAAGAAAGTTTTATACGCCCCATTCTACCTTGCATCGTGACACCAGAGGGAGGCACGGTTTTCTGGCTATGGTGGCATGGTAATTCCTGCGCTTGCATTGAAATTGAGGTAAAAATCAGCTTAAGAATAGATCTGGAAATCTGCAAGAATGGATTTACAGTTGTCAAAGACAAACCTGACCCATTCAAATAGATAATATCCAGGCCAGTAAAATAGAATGTCACTAAAATGTAATGCTACTTGTAGAGTTGATATAATCCTTATAGAATATATCCAGAATTGAAGAGAAGGGCAGGATTTTAATAAAAAACAGAAATATCATCATAGATGACAAAAGCAGAACTTGTCTTAAGGAGTCGAAGAGCCTTAGGAAGAAACAAGGTTTTAGATAATCCCAAAATAGGGTGTAGCACACTATTACAGATGAAACTAATTTTTATAATTTTCTGAAGGCATGCTTTTGCTATTTGTACAAAATTTGACCCCCCCCCTGCAAAAAAAAAAATAATTTGCAAGTAGAATATACAATATGCATATTACCTAAACTGGGTTAATGTTTATTTTCTGTTTCCTCACTTTAACTCAACTTACATTAAAATCAACTAATGCAGACTTGATTTGTTTTACAACTCCAGAAAAGGAAAAATATGTAAAATAATGTACCATGAAAATAATGAATAAAATATATAATGTATAAAAAACGCTTTTTATTTTTACCATTCATTGTCACTGTTTATATATGATATTATTATACAAACCAGTAATACACAAACAGGTAAAGGTGTAAGCAAAACTGTACAAATTGGGATAAATATTTAAGTATCTATAACTCAAATAGCAAATTTTTTCAGAAAGATTTAATTAATATAAGAAAAGAATTTACTAAAGAACAATGTAAGATTGCAGTTTTTTAGCCAGTCATCCAATGTGAAAATCTAAATTCAAATTTTCTCTTAATGTACATGCAAACTGAAATATCTACCTAATATTGTAATACTAAACAGTGTAACATTAATCAGACTACAAAATATTTTTAGTCAGCCTCAAATGATCTAATAGCATTTCCTACAACAGACTGTTTAAAATTAGAAGATTTGTGTAAGAGATAACGAAATATTTATATACAACCCAAAACATTTTAACTTTCAGCACAAAGAATAAATACACCTTCATGCTGTAAAACTCCTTAATACAAAAAACAACTCAAAAAAATAAAATTAATCTTAAAGATGCTAGAAACTTTATCTTAATTTCTACAATATAGTTGTATGAATGATTATTAAGTACATAATTTGTAATATAATTTGCATTTGCATTAAATATAGGAACTAAATATAATTTCAACTTGACTTGATAAAAAAGGAATTCTAGCCTGTGGAAATTATTTATAAAAGTCAAATAAAATATTCTAAAAAAAAGCAATAGTCAAAGAAGGATTTGATAGTTATTAAGGTTACTTTTTATTCCTAGGCTATATTGGCTAGAAGCAAATATCTATAAAAAATACAGGAATGCATCCATTTTCCTGCTATTTTGCATACTGCGTCAACAGACATTCAATAGGGATGAGAAGTTTTGTATAAATGGATATTGCACCAAAATATAAAACTTACTATTCTATTTATAAAAGTGAAACAAAACAAATACACAAATTTTATTAAGTCTCAAATCGATTCTTTGATTTCAAAGTTAGAAACATGCATTAAACTTTATTGTTCTTAAGATCGACATCAACATGCAACACAGTTTTCAAAATGGCGCTGACTCTGATCTTGCCTAAAGTCATGAGCATTGATGTGGCTAGTCTCCTCATGTTGAGTAAATGTTGACTCAAATCATGGAGTGAGACCTCTGACTTTTCCTGTGGTTCTACTTTCCTGCTGCCAAGGTTTGCCAGCCTTTTTCTGAGAATGAATATTCAAATTAGGAATAGCCTTTCTTGATGGAAGTCCCAATTCCTTTATAGAAAATATCTCTCTGATGAATGAAACTGACTCTCCATCCAAAAGGCATCTTAAACACAATTTTCTTTACCTTCTCCAACAGGCATAGACAGTCTGAAGATGACATCAGATCCGGGTAGAGATACACTTGAGAAATATCGGCGATTCTCTTCTTTCGGGAATTTCGAATGATAGGTATTCTTGAGCTTTAAACAAATGGATTCGTGATGGCTCTACATTTCTTGCAAGAAAGATGCTTATTTGAACAAAAAAACCTTTAAATGTCTAAAAACACAAGAAAATAATGTCCATTAAGTCTAGGAATTCACAGTTTTTTCCGTATCTAATTCTTCATTTAAATTTTCATGATTTTAAGAAAATGCACTTAAATTCATCGCTGACAGAGACGCACTTGCAATTTTCTGTTTAAATTTCAAATTATTCCATTTGCTCGTGCCTTTTGTTACATCTGTCGCTGAAAGGTGAATAGTTCACTGATTGCAGCCCTACGAAATTAATCCTTTCTCAAAAATTCTATCAGCTCCAATGACAAACTTCGATCTTTTTCTGACTGATTCGAATTCCAAATAATCTTCAGAAATTTCTGCAAAATCGGACAAAGTAAGTCTATAGCTTCCGGATGTAACATCTAACGATTCTAAGCTACGGATCTGAATTTCGCATTCATCAAAAGCCTAATGCTTTACATGATATGTTTCGAACAGGTTCAATAGATAACAATTTATTCATATGCAACTAATGACAAACTTTGTCTTCCGAAGCGATTCTTGAGTATTTCGATAGAAGAATCATAATTTCTGATCACTTAGAACAAACTAGATATATTAGATAAATGTATTTACTGCAAGATTCATGATATGTAAATTTCTCTCAGTCTTACCAAATTTCATTATTATGAAAGTGCTATCTAAACTGATCCAAAAAGCCGCCACTTACTGAATCTCCTGAAGGTACTACTTAAGACGCGGCATCTTCATACTACTTTCTTCAGGAACAGCTCGATTGTTAGAAGTTTCAGTTTAGAGTCGCAACTGCTTCATGATTTCTGTGTGCTGGTTTTGAATCTTTGCAATCTTCCTTTCCAAATAATAGCCTTTTTGATATTCCTGACTTTGAATTATTTCTACTCTAATGTCCATGAGTATCAGTCTTCTTTGAACTAAATGTTTGAGTTCGGGCATTTTCAGCAAGTTGCACGCTGAAATCTCGCAAATTTTCGAGTTTTTCATCCATAGCAATATCCGTTTTGAATAGCGGCGATCAATTTCGTCCAGCACTGTAAAGTCAGCTGTCTGATACAGAACGTTTCTTTGTCCTTCCCAAACCATTTTAAAAAAAATATTTAAGTCTGACAATTTCTATTCTGAATTATCTCAAGAATCCAAGACTTGGTATCTGCACCATAAAAAGTTTTCTCTTTAGCACGACTTTCTGTTACGAAAAAAATGGAGAGAGATCTAATACATAACGTATTGACACGGACAAGACAAACACACACTCATTTCCATACAAAGTTCATAAAAAAGCGTTACAGAAGGCCATCTAGTTGAACACAAAATGACACACTGATATTAACATTAGGAAACTTGATCTTAAATCGAGGTCCGAACTTTTCTGAACCCGACATTTTTTAGTTGGTTCTCACTACTTCTAACCACTAAGATTTGCAACAGCATCGATTAGCTTGTGATTATGTAAATAAGGTATCGCATAAAAGCAAGCCAATGCATCTCATCCATACTCACCTACCTGCTTAGCTACGCGTCTCTCTTCCGTTTTTACAGGCTAACAGATCATGATGGATGGCTGATTGATGACTTTCTTAGGATTTTCATATCTTAATAGCCAGTGCATTACTTAGGATTTACTTTTAGGCAGACGTCCAAATTCTAATAGGATTGGAATTTAGAGTAAGTTGAATGTTGCAAATGCTTAACTTTGAATATTGATCTGTTAAAAGATTTTGATTTAACTTTTAGTCGAGTTGACTATGATGTTATTTTAATAAAAGTGTTTGTTTTTATATCAGCCTAGTCATTGATTACGATTTCAGACTTTTGAGACTAAACATGAAAGATTTTAATATCATATATCTATATAAAAACGTCAAATTTGGCGGGAAATCTCACCAAAGAGGCAGTGTGCATTCGTCATAACATGACGGGATTTTTATAGAGCTAATAGTCACATATAGCTACTTTAGTAACAAAAGTCAAAGTAAAGTAAGGTAAGTAAATCTACGTCCCTCAATCCCAGCGGCAGTTTCGCAGAGACAGCCTTCCGTCGATTTTTTTTTCCATCTTATTCATGTATTTTCAATTTATTTAACATTACGATTCATTTATATCAATTATTTATTGTTTAATTTAAATTATATCTGTATTAGCCGCTTGTTTGAAAATAATAGTTATTAAGTTCGTCAGCATGTTCCCACGGAAGCATAGTTGCGTCATCAGGGACACGAAATGTCATTCTGACACTGGCGTTGATTGATTGCCGTATGTCAAAGGTTTTCAATGCGCCAAAGCCACGCCTAATCATATAGACATCGATAAAGTTTACAATACTGCAACCTTTCCAACACTTGAGCGCAAAGGACACTGCTTAATTACTTAGCGCAAATGCGACTGTGCGCAAGTACCAGTCGTAAGGTCTCGGCTTCGGGCCGGAGGGCTCCAGGTTCGAAATTCTATTCCACTGAAGATCTACCGTGTATGTGGGCCTGTTGCAAATGAAATCATTCGTAGTGGTCAAACGTCCTCTCGCTGGTGTGGTGCGGAAGTTATGGAATCGAGTCTCAGCTCGGGTGTCGTCCTCGTCATCTGACCGCGGCTCAAAATGACGATGTCCATCATAAAATAGCCCCCGTGCAGCTTCAAAACGAGGTCAATACAACTAAAACAAAAACCCATTTTATCTCGTATAATCTGAAAATTCGCGGTTGACAGTTGAGACCTGCAGAAATTTTCGTGCTCATGATTTGCGACAAATAGTGAACAGTCATCAATTGAAATTGCAAGATAAGCGTAGCAATTCCTGCACTTGGTGGTTTTTCGGACTCATGTTAAAAAATGATCGGGAATGAATGACACGACGTCCTTGAAATTGAATAAGATAAAATAACCCTTGCAAGCGCGTCAGCTCTTTTTTTTTTTTTTTATCGAAAGCAACAGACATGATATCGATTTTATTTCTGCTTTCCATGATATTTACGGCTGATAATACTACCGATACATCATTGTTACTGATAGCAAATGCTACTGGCAATGATTTTTAATTACTAACTAGCAGTGGCGAATCCGGGGGGGGGCTATCGGGCTGCATCCCCCCCCAGAGCTAAACCTAAATTCTTGATTTTATTTAAAATTCCTGCAACTGTTTTTTCTTAATTTTCATTTTTAAAAAAATAATAAAATCGTGGCAACATTGCTTTCTGGCTTGACAGGCTCGAAAATTTTCCTACTTTTCTAGTCAATCCACTTGTAGTTGTAGCGTTGATGCGGCCGAAAACATTTTTCGGCTAGTTATTTCATTGTATTTTTTATTAAATTATCGAAAACATTGTAGTTAGGGATTGCAATCCGGTATCAATTTCAATCCGGTGGGATCCGGCCGGATTCCCATCGATCCGGCCGGATCCGGCAGGATTGGTCACATTCAAAACTATTTTGCCTTTTCATTCCAAAATCAACTGTATAAAAGATGATCAGGTGAGTGAATTACAAAGTTTATAAAAAAACGTTTATTTCTTATGAAATCAACTTCATTTACACTGTTATAAATAATCAACATTTACGTATGAATCAATAATAAAAATTTAGTATAATATAACTAGTTAAATTGTAATTGTTATATTAGTTTAGTAATAATTAAATAATGACGGACGGTTGAGTTCAGTCTCACTTACTAGATTTCAAAAATGACATGAAAGATATTTTGTAATGTAACTTACGTTACATTATGTAAGTAACTTATATTAAATCTAACTAAATCAAACTTATCAACTGAGATCATAATAATTAGGCAATTTAGGCATGCCAAGCAGTCTTATTCTTAGAATTACGATCAGTCATCATAAATATGATTAATCAATGACACAATTATCAAAACAACGAGTTTAAAGCTTCTTATTTTTTAATATACTTACTTTAAATTATTATTTTAAGTGAAACAATTATTAAAAAAAATCGCTTTTGGTTTTGAAAAAAAGATCGTAGGAAACAAATAGTGTTATTTGTGTCAACTGCCAATCGACTTCTTACACAGCTACAAATATAACCAGCGGTCGAGAAGGCCCTTTCTGATTCTACACTTGTCGGTTTTATTGACAGTTAACAAATACTCATGAATAGAAGACAAGTATCTTCCTCGAACTCCTTCACTTTCATATGCAGTCATTTCCTTTTTTAATATTTTCTCAATCTTTCTCTTTTTTGGTATTTATGTTATAGGTTTTCATATCTTGCTGGATTTGCATTTGTAATTCTTTCTGTAATGTCAAATCATTTTTCAATGACGATGAATCTAAGTTATTTTCTACTATAGTATCTACGTTTTCGTTAACCCTATGAGCCCTGATCCGCCTCAAACCGCCCCATTCAATAGAGACCGGACTCAGGCGGTTTCGGGCGCCTGAGAGAATTTTACGGGAGAAAAGTTGTTCCTTTCTTTCTGTACAATTGATCTCCCACACTTGGGTGTCGTCCTCCTGGAATTTCTGTAAAGAAAGGAAGGATTTCATTCGATTTTCGTGAACGAAAATTTACTTTAGTTTTTGAGGTACTGGAATTCTTACTCTAGCCGGGTTCAGAGAGTTAAAGCTATCATCTTGAATAACTCTTTCTAAGATATTTTTCATTTCTAGTCATACAACTTTTTTTTTCGGCATAGTAAATGTAACATCAGCTAGTCTTGTATCATCGTCATATATATATATATATAAATATTTGATTCTGTAAGTATATTAATATTCCTGTTACTAGTGCGGCGTTCTTTTATCCTCACACGCAGTGCCTCAGGAAATTCAGCACTTAACACTGCGTCTTGAGTAAGCAACTTCTCTAAAATAAAGTTTAGTGTTGTTTCAGCAGTTAACAGGGTCGAATCTCTTCTGCATAGTGCCTCTACAGCCAACTTAAATGGCTGCAAACTGTCAATCAGGTCTTTTATTTTCGACCATTCTAGGTCGCTAAATTTTGTGTCAGATCCTATATCAATCAAAACTTTATCTATAAACACTTTCAGCTTATGAAATCTTTCTATCATAGCCAGGCGCGGAGTGTGGTAGCAGGTGAGTCAGCATCGAACGACTCGTACGCGCCACGCATTTAAGTACCTACTCAGAAATAACGTTCAGTTACGTATTTGCTGTATCTTGGTCAAGAGACAAATATTATAAACAACACAGCATATTATTCAAATTACCTAAAAGTTTTATTTCATGCAAACTCAGATTTATGTGTCTGTGGGGAAATAGTGACCCTTTCATTTTTTTTGCGACATTTTATACCTAGATTTGCAGTCAACTACTTCTGGAAAACAAGAAGATTCGCATCCTTTAGTGGCGAAATCTACCTAGACAATAAATTATCAAACAAAAGTCAGCAGACTAATGTAACAATAGAGACATGAGGCCTTAAAAAAATTCCAGCAGATAAAACAATGTTACAGATTTCACAGCTCTTCCTCAGACTCAGAAAAAGTCTCTCTCCACCTCCCAACAAAGATAACAAGACCCAATCATCATGTTCTCACGAGTTTGAGTTGCTTAGAATGACTCAAGACTCTTGAGATTTTTTACAAGCTTTATTCAAACATTGCTTCGTGTCTCAAATATGAGATCGATTTCTTACACTTCAAAAATGATCAAAATCGGAATAAAGCAAGAAATACGATACTACATCATTTTCAAGAGAGGACTACTGAACGTCCATATACTAAGCCCAATACCTACCACACTCTTATCAACTCTGCATAAAATTAAAACATGTTGAATTTCAGGGCACATTGGCTGAAAAAGCAAAGATACATTTGAAGATCAACTCTTGCGCTTTCTTTTAAATAGGAATTTAACAGAACAATGATCCTTTGGAGCATCCGTGCAGTGTCGCATTTCACAGGCAAGCCCATGGTTAATAGAAAGGTTATATTTTCAACTGAGCCCTGGCCAATGATCAAGCAGATATGGCTTGATCTAAATTCTTATTGAATTAATGCCAGTCTAAAATGAAGGTTTATAAATGCCTCGGAAAAAATACTCGAAGAATAACAAGATACTTGAAAGCCCATTAAGTTGTCGCTTTCAGGCGAACTAGATTGCCTGGATTACCAAGAAAATAATACCCAATTTTGTGGGGCAAAATGGTCACCATTTCCTGGTCAGACAGAAGACACTTAAGGGGAGGTGATACAGGTAGCAGGCTCAAAATCTTACAGTGATAGCAACACTTGAATTAGCCAAGTGATTACATAAGTGGCTAGAGCAAGATGTACCCTTCTGAGGCCATTCCTCTAGGATTAGATCTCATCCGGGAACTGTCTATTATGCCTGCCTGGTTTGGGAAATTGGGGTGGTAAAGGTACAGGACAATTTTGGCTCAGCAGCGAGCAGTCTATGGTGGAAGTGCTTGAGAATCCTCCGTGAAGAAGAAATGACTTCCATTCGCCTCAGAGTACTCAGGCGGAAGGGCAATTTCCTAGTGCATTTCAGCCTTCAGTCTGGGAATGTTGCTCCTTGCTGTGTGTGGTTATGTTGTCTTCTATATAACCACCAATGCGTCAATGATATGTTTGTCTAAAGTTAGGTGATTCTTGTAGAAGGAACCAGCATGAATAATATTAAGAAAGAAATGTGCCACCCAAGTTTTTTGAACGTTTTATTTCAAGATTAAAATCATTCGTGATTGAAATGATGAGATATCTGTAGAAGACCAATGTGTGGTAAAAGCCTCGAGGAAGAAAATTTTGATCTCGAGATCAGACCAGAATTTAGGAGTGTGATTTGATGCCTTGATATTTATGCTATCAGAACACATAGATTAAATGTAAGACAGGGTTTTATGATCTCGGCTGTAGTTTATATCATCATTTAGAATTTCCCAGAGATTGTTGGGCCTTTAGATGATGAGAGGTTTGATAAAATTTATTTAAAACTTTTTTTTTTGGAATGAACAGCTTTAGAAAGGCCCAAGTCGCCTATAGAATTATTTGTGTTATAATGGTTCTCAGGAGGCTATAGCCACATCCTTTGTTTCTAACGCAGTCACTTTTTGGATAATTTCATCCAAAGTTTCATTATCTTCGAACTCCATCTAGCTCTTTTTTGCGAGAAAAAATTCTTTGCACCCAGGCGAATATCAGCTAAAACTTCAAAATGAGCTAAACCAAGTTGTAGTTTTATTTAAAATCCTCAATTGTTGTTCTTAATCTCCCCTTTTTAAAATATTGCAAAAGAAACGGCAACATTGCTTTCTATTTGACAGAGTTCTAAATTTTCACTTTTTAGTATTTATAATACTTACTTAGCGTGCAATAGTCGAAAACAATTTTTTGGCTATTTTTTTTAAATTCTCAGTATTATAGCGTTCTTTATAATTCTTGTATCGGATGATAGGTAAGTCTAAGATTTAAAGTGTTTGACATATAAGTAGGGTTTAAAGCGTCGTCGGCGGAGATACAAGTTTTATGAAGCTCCAGCCCCGGGACCCAACTCCTGGACTGGGCCTTAGTCCTGGTAATGAAATCACTGGCCCCACGGTAGGCCTCTCCTCAGAGAGTCTTATATCACTGATGGGGAATCAATTTTGCCATTCTCTGCTCCTGAAGACAGGTCCTCAGCCCGCCTTTCCAGGGGCAGCTCATATCCATTTCTCGCAGTGCCCCGAGATACAAATAAACGAATATAATAAACCATTTATTCTTGAGTTATGCCTAACATGAAGGTTACTGAACATTTTGGAAGAAAACCAGTCATTTGCTTATCAGCAAAGAAAGAATAACCTTTTTTGTACCCTTAACCTGGCGTTATATATATACTGTAATAACCAACGTTTTAATAATTTTAAAACTATGCTTTTAGTGTAAATTATTTCTATACGGCTCTAATTGTAAAAGATAACTGACACTGTAACTGGAAGAAGTCCAGTTCAACAGCTTTCAGCGTAAGGGAATTCCCGTTTATCCAGCCATAAAACCCACCCGCGATGTTGGCCTTTTCTACATGTAAATCCTTTCAAATCAAGAGCTGCCTTTGCCTTTTAACTTTCATTCTCACTTTTAAGCCAGGTGGAATTCTTCTTAAGATACTATTATATGGATTTCTCTATATACATTACCACATGTTCAAATGGATAAATAAGATTTAGAATAAATTATTGATTGGATCAACGACTGTCTTCTTATTCAGATGTATGCTCTACGCTTCCTGCAAACATCTATTATATATGGGCCAGTATCATTTTCAGTTATTGAGAATAGGCAGGAGAATTCAATGTAGTTATTACTCTCAATATAGAATTGTAAAAATACTCTATATAACAAAAGGAGAATGATACCTGCGGCTAGAATATTGGCATGGAAACAAAATGCCTTTTTTTACTTGATAATAGCTGCTCAAAGTAGAAACTGAAATATTTTTTTTAATGTTAGGAACATTAACCCCCCCCTTATATTTGTAATCCACCTTGTCATATATTCTCTAAGAATGTCTTTACTAATACTTTCTGGATCTTCTGAGATTTATTCAAAGCGGCATTCAATGCCTTATAAAATAAATTTTTGTAATAAATTTCCATAATCGATATTTTACATATGTGCTTTTAATATTATTATAAGGATAGTGACTGCTCGAAAACAATGCTAGTTAGCAGTGGCGAATCCAGGATCCATTTCTGAGAGAGGCTGAGTCATAAGAATTTGCATCAGCCGCGTGACGAATACTCAAACCTTATAGCTTATGTAGCCAAAACTCTTTTAGCATTTACTTTCATCACCCTGACGATAAAGTCACTAATAAATACTTTGTTGGATTGCAGTCGGGAAAACTGGTCGCGTATGAGCGTCTACAGGTCCGTACCATTTGATCAGTAAGTCAAAAATAGTGTTCTTGAAAAAATATAGCGTTTTCCATG
>BGPR01046659.1:0-11986 GCA_013235015.1 Araneus ventricosus
GCATTACTTCGTTCCGGTACGTATTGCTCAGTGATTTCATAACATTTGGGATTAACGAGATTTCCATGTATGGGATTACTAAGCGTGTTAATATTTTCTGATCTTTTCAGAATGGTATTGTGTAGATTCCGCAGACAGCTTATTGCAAAGGTTTTTATAACAGGTGTAAGACTGCGATTTGCATTTCGAGGTAATTTCTTAACCATCGAAGAGAGAAACTTAAAAAAAATAAATGAGTTATTGTTTCATCACAATGTAGAGCATTTTTATGAATAGTTTTTCGATTGTTAAAAAGCCCTTAGTAGTCAAGGGCTGATCAGTTATTTCCAACCATTAACTTCGGCTGCTTTTTAATCTTAGCGTTGAAAAGTAGTTGTAATGCTCTCGTGAGTTGCATATCACTCTCTTTCATCCTTATAGCTCTAACTCGCCTGTGAAGACAGAAATAAAAATGTTACTTTCTTCAATCTTCGGGCAAAGAGAATCTATCTTCGCCTTCATGTCTATTGACTGGAAGTTTCCTTTCTTTTAAGCTGGGTGATAACTCTTTAATTACACCCGTTTCTAATGTTGATATGCTTTATAGGTGTGAATATGGTGATATATGTTGACGGTGTATGTTGACGATGTTCTTGACAATGAAATGCATCAGGTACTCTCTGAAAGTAAATTGGTATGAAAGAAAAGTTAATAGGAATATTTTAAATTATTACGATTCCAAGTGAAAAGAAGAATAAATCAGAGTATTTATCAAATTATCGTTCAAAATCGATAATGGACATTATCGAATTATATTTGACCGACACTTCAGAACAGCATGTTTACTATTTTTTTAATTGAGCATATTTTTCTGCAAAACCCGTATATACCCAACAATTGACTTTTATTTATTTTCTAAGAAAATCATCAAACGGAAATTGCCTCTTCATTTTGAAGTGTTTTAAATATATATATATACGAGAAAATGTTACCATTGATTGAAAAAACAAAATAAACATATGTTTATACTTGACGGGAAATACTTTTCAAATATTATTTCTTTGATAGAAAAATCTTCGTAAAAACAACATTCCGTGTAGTATTTTCGTTGTTACCTCCTTGTACTTCAGATGTCTTTGTGTAATTTTTAACGTTGGTAAAAATAACAACTTATATCATCATGATTCAATAAACAATCGGATGCCTCTTTGCGTTAAACTATATCACGCGCATGAATTACTACTAATGTGATTTACTACTTTCTATTTGAAAAAACGGAAATTAGTTTAAATGTATGATTTATATAATTTAATTTCTCAGAATCTCATAGCGATATGAAATTTTATATAAATATCGACCAAAGGCTATTTCACTACTAAAACTACCATTTAGAAATTAGAATGACAATTACTTTTTTAAAATTTACAAATGACTATGTAGGTTCTCTAACAATGAAATAATGCTGTTTAACGTCTCACTGTTACTTTGTATTTGGCTCATTGGTAACGTTAGAGGCGTCACTGGATCAGAGAATGAAATATTAAGTAATTTTAAAAAGATGCAAACTACAGAAATGCGAACATAACATTAAACAAACACAAATATTGCATGAAACAAACAAAAGAATCAAAACGTTGTAATCCACTAAATATATTCCAAAATTTAAAAACACATTTAAAAAATTTAAAGGCTATGGTCTCTTAAATCTAAAAACAAATTTAAGAATATAAAAAGTTGTAAACTTTAACAAACTTAAAATTTAAGAACATTAAAAAATATATCAGGAACTACAGAATGTGATAATTTAAAAAAACCAGTATGAGCTTCAAAGAAAGTTATTTTGTTAAACCAATTGTATCAATTCGAGGCAAATCTAAGAAAGCGATATTTAAAAAAAAAAGGAAAAAAAAAAATCATTTTCTTCAAAAAATGCGAGAGAAAGTAAATCATTAAAGATAATCATACTTCATTGAAAAATATAGTTGAAATTTTATGTTTGTTGTTGTCTTCTAATCCAAATCCTTCAGATTGTTACGAGAGTATAAAATATTTTAAACAAAGAATTTTGCCTTTATTAAAAGTAAATTCATATTCCAAATTTGTTTTGTAGCTTGAAAGGACTATTTCAGAAGCTTAATGGTATAATCAAAAATATCATCTTTCGAATAAAAAAATCCTAGAAACTTTAACATTTTTTTTATTGTTGTTATGTTACCTCACTGTACCCTCAAAACTCCATTTCGTCATAAGAGAAATAAACAACAAGAAATATTCAAGTTTAACATTCGGACTTCGACTTATTTTGTAAAATCAAGTATATTCTTATTAATAAAACTATGTTAAGCTTTATTTTACCTCTTAAAGGAAATATATCTTAGATTTCCCGGCCATTTAAGTATCTGAACTTTCTTACAACGTGTGGTTAGAGCTTACCATGAGATCCCATACACATAACAGTTTTATTAACCTTGGAGTGCAAACATCAGTGAAATGAACCTTGGATGGAAACATGGAGTCGATTTTATACTCTACTCTAAGATTAGACCATTTTAAAAGTGTTCTCCGAACACAGCTTCAAGAAAACATTGTTATTTATTAAAACTCTTTTATATGATTTCTGTTTTATGTTGATCGATAACCAAAAGCATAATGTCTGCAACAAAATTTTCTCATCAATTTGGCCTGAAGAGACTAAGGCCATTCCTTCGAATCTAACACAGGTGGTACACCATCTGTGGTACATTATTTCTACCACCTGTGGGTAAACTGTAGAATCGAGACAAACCGTCCCAGTCTTGTAGGGAACTGATTCTGGTCATTGTCAATGTAAATATTTGCATATAAATTAACTTGCATTTCCACACTTGACTATAATAATTTTTCTATTCCTTTCTCTTGTTTAGGGGAAGTAGGCTAAAACAGTATTGCACTTAGGTATGGCGTATTACCCATCCAGAAGACGAATACTGAATTTCCTCTACTAGTCAGAAAAAGCTAACAGTCACGATCGGTGATGAAGCTTTGAATTCCCTGATTCTGTATATTCTTTGAACGACAACATTACATGATAGCTAGTTTGATTTCAAAAACTATTCTTACTCAAAATCATTACAATTATAAAAGTATTTGGTCAGCTTATTATGCGATTACTAAAGGTAAACCCTATCAAGAAAGAAATAAGCATTTACCCCGATAATTAGCGGTTTATTTGCAGTTGGAACCCTAAGTGCGTTAACCTAACCACTTCAGTCTTTCTCTTCTCAAAATTTGTTATAGATTCATGTTTGAATTTTTTATACAATTAAGTACATCTTTCTCATTATACTGAGAGATGTAAAGGAATTCAAAACATATTTTTACAGAATTTTTTGTCAATCAAAACAAAAAAAAAGGAAAACCAATAATTTCGGCGTACCGTTTATCACTGTAGATACATGTTGAAAATTTTTGTCACTTATTAAAGTACACCTTCCTAAACATACTGAAATTAACTTTTTTGGAAAAAACTCAATGCTTTGTTTTCACATTTTTTATTATTCAAAATAAGGTAAAATTTCACTATGTCTAAATAAATATTTCGTATATTTATAAAAAGGGAGTAAAGCAAAATCTCATTTCAATTTAAAGAGAAAGGCCATATTTACTTCTATAAAATTTCAAACATGTGTATCTATCGTTGATTTTAAGAAGGTACAACAAAGTAACTACATTTTTTTTTTTCTTCTCATACAAAAACATTTATAAAAATAAGTTTTTAAATTGTTTTTTATAATTCAGTAAATGAGAAAATGTACTTTACTATAATTTCAAAAATGAACAGATTTTTGAGAAAGATGCAGCAGGTTGGAAGCAACGGACTTAAGAATAACTCCATAAGGCTGGTTCAGGATACTAATTGTATATTATGCGAATTGTTCGGAGTATTATCACCCTGTAAGCACAAGATATTTTACGATATCTCCATGATGTTGCTACGATATTCTGAATTACTCAGAACATCGTAAAGATATTGTATAAATATTGTCGAGTATCTTGTCCAAATAGGGGAGTTCAGTTACAGCACGAAGCGCAAAGAACGTCTAGACTTAAATTTCGGTTAATTCAAATAGAAATCAAAAATATTATATAAATACACAGAGTGAAAACAAACATTTTGTCTAAGAGTTTAAGTGGACTTTTACTTCCTTGTATCTCTACTAGGCGCGTTGGCTAGTATTTGCATCCCTACCATTTTTAATTTTTCTTCTACTTCTTTTGGAAAATTTAATGAATTGCCAAATTTTTTTAAAAAAGAAATTTTTAAAACAAAATTATTATTTGATTAATATTGATTAATTATCAAACACAAAACTAAATTTTAAAAATATGCTACTTATATTTTTTGCACATATTTATGACCATTTTTACGCATCATTTTTTGAAAATTAAAAATCATTGATCATTAGATTCAAAGAATGATCCAAGTAGTTTCAATAAACAAATTAATACATACAATAAAAAAGACAGAATGCATTTATTAAAAATTTATTTTTTATTTAGCGCAATGATTTAGATGACATTTTTCTCCAACAAGGTAATCTTCACTATTTCAAATGTTTGAAAGCGGCATCATCAGTATTCTCTTTCAAACAAACAAATAATGTGCTAGTAGTTAAAGCTTAGGGTAAGCTCTGCGATGGCCTATCACATTTATTTTTCATATTGTTTCTAACTTCTGTCACAGTTGCAATTTCTTCAGACTATTAAACCACAATAGTGTGTTGAAAGATTTTCAATCTAGCTGACAATGGATCAGTCTTTATTTCACTAATCTAAAGATCTCTCCCTAAATATAATACATAAAATTTTTCTGATTAGCATGGCATGAAGCTATACAGTGGTTGGCCAATGCATTTATTTTGGAATGTTTGTCACGGATGCAGATATTTGGCGGTGAAAAAACAGTCTTATATTAACGAATATGAGCGAAGCAAGGGTGCATCTCTGATTGGTGTGAAGGTTGGATAAAACAAATCCACCATCACACTGTTTCGGTAATACCACAATGTACTGCGCTTTAAGAATCTGCATCATCACAGGATTGAATTCCTTATAACTGGATCAAAACTGACAATTCCATATTTTTTAGGTTTCTGCTTATTATTTTTTTACATATGAAAAATTTCGATTAGTTTTAAGTTTGGTATAGATTATCTGAAAATTTTCAAAATGCTTACATGGTTCAATTGAATTTCTTTAATATTTTCTTCTAGTGTTAATCTTCGACAGGGTTCTAGGACCTAATAAGTTTTCTTACAAGTATATAGACGCAGCGAAATTTTGGGGCCTGTATTTAAAACTGCTTTTGCTTCACCTGTTTTTCTTTTCATACGTAAATACTCATTTTCTAACCCTACTCATTCAAAATGTATTTCGTCCACCAAAACACAATAAGAAAATCTTTTTTGTTCAATGTTCGCACACCATACAAAATATAAACCAGAATTTTTTTATCTCTGGAGTCGTCAAGAGGGGTATCACTGTGAACTGAAGTATAGTCTCTCCGAAACAAGAACTGTGACATTGTTACTGCACACTCGACAATGACCTTTCCATAATTTTCAAAAAAAGTTTCCTTTCAGGCGTTTGAAAACTTCATGTTAAAAGATATTCTTTTGACCTCCTGCCGGATAGTTGCCATGTTGCTGATTCGCTTTCCTGATCCAATCGGCTGCATAATATTCACAATTTAAATTTCCTCCGTAGGCAGCATTGAGGAAAATCAGTAGTTCTTTACGGATAGAATGAGGTGTAAAACTGAAGCAATAACACTTTAAAGATTCTTTAAGATAAAAATAAATTTGTTACTTTTCTTGGAACTTTAGATAAAACAGCCAAATTCTAGCATTAAACCACTACTTGAATTTTTTTCTAATATTTGCCAATCTGGCGTTAAATGTCAAATTCCAGCGGCCATAGTGATGAATATATACATAATAAATACCGGAATATTATTATATTTCCATTTATTGATATATTTTATTATTATTTAATTAATATTAATTATTAATTTGTGAATTTTATGTAATTGTGGTAAATTAATTAATATTAATTTAAATTTTTAATTTTATATTAATTATTATTTTTTATTAATTACGATTGCAATTTTGTAATTATTATTTTTTTATTAATTACAAATTTTTAATTTTATATTAATTATTAATTTTTTATTAATTATAATTTTTAATTTTATGACAAATTATTATTTTTATTCAATTATAAATTTTTTAAATTTTTTATGTAATTATTAATTTTTTTATTAATTATAAGTAATTTTTTTTATTAATTATAAATTATTAATTTTTTTATTAATTATAAATTATTAATTTTTTTATTAATTATAAATTATTAATTTTATATTAATTATTAATTACCTTATTATTTTTATATTAATTATAAATTATTAATTTTATATTAATTATTAATTACCTTATTATTTTTATATTAATTATTTATTTTTATATTAATTATTTATTATTTATTTTTTATTAATTATAAATTTATAATTTTATATTTATTATAAATTAATTTAGTATTTTTATATTGATATTTAATTTTTAAGGACTGTAGTCGGTGACAGCTTAATTTGACTGTGCGACGCGAGCCTGTACACGAGGTTTGTGAAGAAAAAAACAGACTGAATGTTTTAAAATTATTTATATATTTATTTTTTGCAATTTTTCAATGTATTACCTTTTTGATCCCTACGCCGCTCCAAGCAATTTTTTTTATTTTTGAAAGCAATATTTCAGGACATTTCTTGAAAACCCCTTATAACCTCAGTCGCTTTTGTTTAAATTCATTTAGTCTCGAATCTAGTTCCTTTTTAGAGCTGACTTATCCTGGGGAATAAAAAGAAATCACACGGGATGAGATCAGGTAAATAGATTTGGCGCTCTACAATGGGGATTCCATGCTTACCCCCAAGCGTCTCGACAGGCACTTCATTGTAAGCATGAGGATTATCCTCGTAAAGAAGCCATGATTGGTTTTTCCACAGATTATACCATTTTCTCCGTAATCCTTAACGTTGAATAGTAAAGACACGTTTGTAATGTTGTTGGATGATTGTTGCCATCAGACACACAAACAATGCACTTAATTGCCGAAAGAAAACAATCATCATTGCTTTGAATTTCGATTTGCTCATCCGTGCTTTCCTTGTCGTTCTGCTGTGGCACTTCCAAAGTATCTATTGGCTCATAACTATAGGATCGTTTGAAAAAATAAAGTGAAAATGATCATACGCTAATACCTTTTGTTTTAATTTAGGTCTATTTTATTGTTCTCAAAGAAGTTATAATAAGTCGTTTTTAGAACTTTCTTGATATCGTTCACCTTCTGTTGAATAGTGAGGTTTTAGGTGCCAGCTTTGGGCACATTTTTAGGTAGATTCCTTATAGGAACTCTACCTATTGCAATGGTTCTCATGACACGACTTTCGGAAAATTTCTGCAGATCTTCACCGATCATGACCCCTAGAACCCAAAACCACCCTTCGTTAAAAAGTTTATATATATATATGTAGAAACTAACTTTAGCATTTTTGTTCATTTAAAATTGTAAGAGATGGCACGACTAATAAAATCGTCTGTTTTATGGCGAAGTGACGTCACGTCACTTCGGCGGGAATTAAATCAGTTCGATGTTGGATTTTTCACCCAAGCGGTCGTTATAATTTAGGCTCTCCGTTTTCTGAGCGAAAGTAAATTATGAATTAGCCTGGTGCTATCTCGGAGGTGAACTTGCTCTTATGTTTATTGTTTTAACCCCTTTGTAAATAGTTAAATGTTTTAATTGTGTTTAAATAATAAATTAGTTGATTTTAACTCTCTATTTTCATTTTGCATCAAATTAGAACCTTTATCCCCTAGACACCTTTCCTACAAATTGGGAGTTCGGCCCGAGATTTAAGCAATGTTCAAAATTTTAACTAAGAGCAGTTTCGGTTTCACCTCCTCGTCGATTTTAACTTTATGAGTAACCTGAATTTCTGAACAACGTCGAGATCGAAACGCCTTGCATCGAAAAAGAGATACGGCGATAATTTTCGGCAAATTGAGAGCAACTTCAACGAGCGATACGGAGCAACTCAGCGAAATCCAGCGACCACCAGAATTCAGCGAAATCCAGAACACCGACGAAGGCACTTTCGGAATTGCATCGAATTCCTGGCGTCTTATCCGGGTATTGCTTGAATTTTCAACGAAGCGAATTTCCCTCAGTCCTTAAGGACAACACCAGCGAAAGTGCCTCTGGAGTTACTTCGAATTATTCCAGTATCATCTCCAGGTCCTGCGTGAGTTGTCAGCGAGAATGAAATAAATGATTGGGTAAAAATACCAATCATTAACAACACGTCAGAGGTAACGCCGATTTACCTGTGCTTCAATTCTTTTTGAGAAATTTAACTTACTGGTATAAAATATTTCAAACAATTAAATTGCCTGTCCTTGTGGAAATAAAGTAATAGTGTTTCTGAAAATAAATGCATTTAATGTGTGAAAGTGTTTTGAATAAGTGAAAGTGTTCCAGACATCGTTGACTTAGAAGAGCAGATGTAAGTATTTAGACTCATTTTTGGGCGGAAGTACATTGTTCTTATTTTTGTTCTGATTTTATCAATGTTCTGTTTTTGAGTATAATATTAAGTGCATTCTTTGTGTTTTTAATTCCTGTTCTTAAGTGTATCTGAAATTGAATTTTGATGAATTCCACTGGTAGAATTTTAGGCGTTGTTAGCTTAATTTCAGGCAAAGATATATTTGTTCTTTTTGTTTCAGATTAACTCACGAATACTTTCAGAATTTTTGCTTGGTTATCTATTCTTGATATTTTGAGAAGAACGCATTGTCTTTTCGATAAAAAAATAAATTGATATTGTGTACAATCATTAGCTTAATTTCAGGCAAAGATATATTTGTTCTTTTTGTTTCAGATTAACTCACGAATACTTTCAGAATTTTTGCTTGGTTATCTATTCTTGATATTTTGAGAAGAACGCATTGTCTTTTCGATAAAAAATAAATTGATATTGATGGTAATATTGGGCTATTTGGCAAATATTCAGGTTCCGGGAATTTTCAAAAGTTTATTTTTGTTCGTAATTGTTTATCATTGATGATTGCATCTTATTTAAATTATCTCTTTTTCTTGCTTGATTGAATAAACTTTTTGCACGTCATTTAAATAGTTTTGTCCAATTGGAATTGGGTTTTAGAGAATTTTATTTGTGTAAATTAAAACTTTAATTAATTTAACTAATTTTAACTTGTGTAAAATTAAAACTGTTCTCTGGGTCACCACTCTAAATTTTAAAAAATGGCATTTTTACTCGCGAGAAGGAAAGAGGATTTGATGACACTCGCCGCAGATTTGGATCTTACTTTTGAAGCGAGTTTCACTAAATTGAAGTTAAAGGAACTGATCGTAAAAAGCCCAGATTACGTCGAAGACGATGTTAAGAAGATGCTTGATGGCATTGTGGAGGAACGTACAAAAGGAGAAGAAAAAGCTGAGAAAGAGAAGATACGAAAGGAAAAAAAAGAAGAACGAGAATACGAATTGGAGAAATTACGAATACAGGCCCAACGGATTGCCAATATTCCGAATAGCGCCGAAAACGTTCAAACACCGAATAAACCGATTCACGAAACTTTTCATAAGTTTAATATGCAGGAAGATATCAGTTTGAATCTCACCTTATTTGAACGTCATGCAGAACTAACCTTCTTGCCAAAAAAAGATTGGGTTCAAAAACTTATAGGGTTAATACCCATTGAAATTGCCCATCTGATAGCAAGAGAGCCAGCGGATAAGTGTAATGATTACGATCATGTAAAGGATTTGCTATTGCAAAGATTTAAATTATCCCCGGAAAAATTTCGCCAGCTATTTTTGTTTCACCAAAAGGATGATGAAAAAACATGGCAAGATTTTCAACACGAATTGCAGACGTATTTCGATGGATGGACTTTAGGCTTAAAAGTCAACACTTACGACCAACTGCGAGAGTTAATCATAGCCGATCAAATGAAGGAAAAAGCGCCGTATAATCTTCGGGAACATTTTTTGGACGAGTGGTCTACTATTAACTCACCAATTGAACTAGCGAAGAAATTTGAAGATTATGAAGACGTCCGAAGAACTATAAAACCAAAGCAGTTCAAGTCATTCGCTAAGGGATCGAGCAATAATCATAAATATTTTCGAGGACAAGAACATTTCCATCTTGGAAATAATGGGAATGAGAAGAAATACTTTCAACCGAAGAGAACTGTTTACGATAAAAGAATTAAACAATTAACGTGTAGCTACTGCAAAGGACCGGGTCACTATGCCGTAGATTGTACGAAGCGCCGCAAGGATTCGAAAAATAATAAATCTTCAAGCTCTCCGGTACAAATCTGTTCTCGGATTTCTAAAGAAAGAATTAAGACCAGAAAAATAACCATAGGAAATAAGACTTTTGAAGTTCTCATCGACACTGGCAGTTCAGTTACGCTCATTCGTGAAGATGTAAGCAAAGGAATCATCGAACAATCAAAGCTCTCAAGGGACATTGTCGTGTTATCTGGATTAGGGAAGTACGAAGTCAAAACAAAAGGATCCTTCCAACGAGAAATCGAATTAGACGGAGAGAAATATTCCGTAACTTGGCATGTTGTTCCTACGCCGTATTTGGAATTTCAAGCAGTGATAGGATCGGACATTTTGGAGCAGGCTTTTGTTGGCTTCGATAAAAAAGGTGTTTATTTTCGTAAACATGAATATAAGGTTTGGTTTATGCATACACAGGTTTACGAAGCAAGAATTGAGGACGAAATTGAAGTTAAGCATGTTACCAATCCACGAATAAGAAAAGAACTTTCTGAGCTAATCAACAACTATATACCTAAGAAGACCGAAACGACAAATGTGTCCATGAGAATTATCCTGAAAGATGATGTACCAGTTTACCAACCAGCACGCCGTTTGTCATTTCCAGAGAACCAGGCAGTCAACAAGCAAATTGACGAATGGTTAGATCAAGGAATTGTGAGACAAAGCTCATCTGAATATGCAAGTCCAATCGTGTTAGTTAAGAAGAAAGACGGTACCGCCAGACTATGCGTTGACTATAGGAAACTGAACCGAAAACTAGTCAAAGATCGTTTCCCATTGTCACTGATAGAGGATGTATTGGATAAACTCCAAGATGCTAAAGTATATTCCACGCTAGACTTGAAAAATGGTTTTTTCCATGTCGAAGTCAACGAGGATTGCAAACATTTTACCTCCTTCGTTGTGCCAGACGGGCAGTTCGAATTTAATAAGGTACCTTTTGGCCTCAGTACAAGCCCAAGTGTATTCCAAAGATATGTGTATAGCATCTTCAGAGAACTCATGCGTAAAGGCATCGTAATAATTTATATGGACGATTTGATCATTCCAGCTAAAGATGAAGATGAAGGTATAGAAAAACTGAAGAAAGTATTTGAAGTCGCCTCAAAATACGGTTTGGAGATCAAGTTTAAGAAATGTCAATTCCTGAGAAGAAAGGTGGAATTTTTGGGTCACGTTGTTGAAAACGGAACAGTACGCCCTTCAGTTGTAAAAACAATAGCTGTCAAGAAGTTCCCAGTACCAACAACAGTCAAACAAGTACAAAGCTTTTTAGGACTCACCGGCTATTTTCGAAAATTCATTCCAGCGTACTCTAAAATAGCAAAACCTCTGAGTGATCTAATTAGAAGCGACAATCCATTTGTCTTTGAACAACCTCAAATGGAAGCGTTTGAAAAACTCAAGAAATTATTAACTGAAAGTCCAGTATTAAGCATTTTCCAGCAAGGAAAAACAACCGAATTGCACACGGACGCAAGCCAGCAAGGGTACGGAGCCGTCCTACTCCAAGAAGCGGAAGATGGAAAATTGCATCCTGTTCAATACATGTCTAAGAAAACTACTCCAGCAGAGGAGAAGTATA